>CM035409.1:106769149-106906649 GCA_020310875.1 Ceratopteris richardii | reverse complement strand
ATTAGAGAAGAGGGCTGATTAGACCTAGCTATTCACCCTTTGCAACACCAATTCTTCTGGTGAAAAAGAAAGATGGACTTATAGGATGTATGTCGACTATCTAGCACTCAATAAGATTCTTATGAGACATAGATATCCTATGCCCAAGATTGATGATCTTTTAGAGACTTTAGGTGGAGCCATTGTATTTAGTAAAATAGATTTTACAAGTGGCTACCATCAGATTAGAGTAAGAGATCATGGTAAGACTCAGTTAATCCAGAGAAGACTCACTTGTTCCTTCAGACGATAGAGTATTAGCCGATGGGGTTCAGATGGATCCCAAGAAGGTTTTCGTTATCTTGGTTTGGCCTACTCCTCAAGATGAGGGGCAATTACGGTTGTCTCTAGGACTTTCAAGTTTTTATTGGAAATTCCTCTCTTCTTATTCATTGATAGCAGTGACTATGAACATGCTTCAAGGAAAAGCTCCTTTGCATGGAAGCAAGAGCAACAAGATAGTTTCAGCACCAGCCATAGGGATGATTTTTAGCCAAGATGGCAGGCCAGTGCATAAACTGGAGTTGTATAGAGTGGTTTATGAACTTAAAGTCTAGAGACACTATCTTTATGGTGTAGACTTTAAGGTATCCATAGTTAACTATACACTTAAGTGTCTTTGGTAGTCAGCTAGATTTTCAAGGTACACAGGCTCGTTGGGCTGAGCTCAAATAGGACTTTCACATGGAAACCATGTATAGATGAGCAAAGTGAATATAGTTGTTGATGCATTATCTCACATAATGTATCAAATGAGCTTTACAGTTCTAGAAAGCTCATTGCTTCAAGAGATAAAGGAAGCACAGGTGGAAGATCCACATTTGTTCAAGCCATCAGTGATGAATCTATTATAGGAGATGGGAGAGTTCCAACTATTTCTTCCCCTAACACAACGAACAAGTCCATTCCGTGTTCTGATTTCTCATAGAAGAATGGAATAGTTAAACAAATAGAAAAGGTTCGCGTACCAAATTCCCAGGATTTGAGAAGAACATTCATGCATGATAATCATGATGTGCCTTATGTAGGACATCCACGAGTTGAAAAGACAATACTCCTGGTTTGGTGTTTGAAGAGAACATCATGAAATATATTTCTTGAAAAAAAGAAGTGTGTAGCCCCCCACAACTCTTTGTAGTCTACCTCTACATACTTCCTCTGCATCAATGCCTTTGGCTAGTGCTAACACATACTTATCAACAAATCTATAACAAATCCAAAGTGTGAGTAAAATCAAGTGCATGAGTTAAGAAATATTTGTGCCTTTGCACGACCATGTAGTGGGCCCTATTCATGCGTACTTTTAAGTGCATTAGAAAACAGAATGGTGCAATCATAGGGACATGTGGCTTTTGATGAAAAGGTTTTTCACTTACTCTAAATGTCACATTTTCTTCATGAGTTTACAACTCATTTTAACATGCAATTGGACGTGCAACTAAGATCTTCAAAACTTTGTGCACATACATTTTCAAGCATGCATACTCTAGATGCAAGCATTCACGATCATGATGCAAATACGAAACAATTCTCAAGATTTCTACTCAAAGAAGCTTTTCACTCATAACTGTACTCTCAAATGCAATCACTCTTGATCTCACTCACAAATCCTCTATTTTTCACTGAAGTTGGACATATTATTTTTTATGATATTTGCATATGAGTTTTATTGTGCAAATGAGACTGCATCTATGGGAATAAAAACATGTGCTCTTCATAACATAAAATATGCACACTTTAGATGCAATGCCACATAGAAATGGTGAAAAGATAAAGGTCAAAGAAGGAAAGCTACTAAAAAAAAAATCATGAACTTCATGCTTTGTCTATCATCTCCATTGTCTTTACTTGATCATTTCTTGCATTCATTAAATCTAAGCAAATGATGAGAACTATTTGAACCAAATTAACATTATATACATATATACAAATTAACTCAAAAATTGATCAAAGTCTTTATTGATGAAATTTCATTGAAGAACACCTTTTGTTAGACTCTCACCAAAGAACTTCAATGCATCAAAACAAACCCTTGTGATATGTAGACAAATACAAACAACTTCAAAAACTTTGAAAGACATCATCTCATTTATTTATTTACACTGGTGGTTGCCAACTTGTAAGCTCCCAATCCTTGGTGTTCTTTTTCTTAACTTTTAAATAGATTTATTCGTGGTTGCCAACTTGTAAGCTCCCAATCCTTGGTGTTCTTTTTCTTAACTTTTAAATAGATTTATTAGAACGAAACATAAATATACTTACAAATTCATAGATACACAAGTTCTTACATGGGTTTCCAGCAAAGGAAATAGATACATAGAAATTAAACCATCAATTGTCTCCTTGTCTAGGATAATATTCCCACCTCGGTCTAAAACTATTCTAGAACATATTTGTGCTAGAACGTTTTCTGTTTATATACATTTATCAATACCTATACATACATGTATGTACAAATTGTTTCTCTTCAAGTTCCATTTATGTTTCTTCTTGATCTTGATCCTCTTCAATAATTTCCTCAGCTTCCTCATCTTGATGTAACTCATAATCCTCATTTTCTCTCTTCTTAAAAAGTTTGACCCGTCTGCCTGCAAAACGTACATAAAAAATGGTATTATCTAATTATTATAGGTGTAAGTATTATTGTCATTGACTTTATGTACAATGTATAGGTTGAACAGGCCTCTCACCAAATTTTCCTCTACCTTCAAACTGTCTATCAAACATACTATCAAATACTAGGACCCAATCATTTTCTTGTATGTCTCTTGGTCTCAACCGATGGTTTTCATCAAAATAACTTTATTTTTTATTCTTGACACCTTTAATTTTTCACTTGCCTCCTATAATCATTCATGCCCTTGTTCTAACTGTTGCATTCTTAAACACAAAATTTCTTCTCAAGATAGTTAATATCCCAAGGCAACATAAAACAAGAGAGGGCATGAGATTCTATTGTAAAAATTGGTTTTTGGCTATACATCAACTCAGTTGACATAAATCTATTGGTACATGTACATGTCATATGGTCTGCTAGCAATGCATACAAAACTAAATAAGGCCAGTGTCGGATATTTCCCTTACAAGGTTTTGCAAGGCTTTAACAATCAGTGCATGACCTTGTCCATTTTTTCTATTTTCCTCTAGATTGAATGTAGTTGCAAGGGATAATCAAATTCCATGTTAAGAAAAAAAATCTCTTGCCCCTTGTGCACCCAATTCTCCTCGGTCAGGTACAATGTTTTCCACATATCCAAACCTACAAATGACATCTTCTAATAAGAATTTACAGACATTAGTGTTTTATTTAGTTCTTAGTGCTCTTCCTCCCACATGAGTTGTTAAATCATCTCTAGCTAAAACAATTAATGCATATTATTCAATCCTATTGGCATCATTACTAAATCCACCACCCATTTATAGTGAATGCTAGGTGGGGAAGTAGGTTCTAGACTATCTGTAGAGGAGGTACTGGGGTATCCGCTTTTAACAAAGGTAGAGAATGAAGATTAAACACGTCCAGTACGTCACCTACTCAAGGGGGGTTCTCTTTAGGGAAGTATACCCTTTAACATTTCTGTGAGCAGGCCGACAACGAGAATTTTACAGAATGGTAAATGCTTCAGCAAATATGGACAACCAATAACCAATGAAGACTGTACTCTGCCTGATTCAAACCAGATGATTACAAAGTTGGGCAATTGATAGATGATGCTCACAAGTGTAAACTTAGGTCTAACAAGCCACAAGCTTAGGGCTAACAAATCACCTGAATAGTAAACACACCAATACAAAAGTTTCTCCTATCCACATAAGGACCACTGATATGCAGACTAACTCAGAACAATCCAAGTGGTAAGATCTTCTCAAGAGAATAGAACACAATCAATCACACTGACCCACGGAAAAAAAGAAGAAGAATCCAAGCTACTCTTTTACACTATGGTGCTCATAGCCCTTCACTGAGAAGCCTCCCCTCTGTATACACAACATAGTAGCTCCCACAGTAGACTTGAAACCACCAAGTGCAAGAGAGGTCTTCTGTACGTACGCACGAACCACTGTATCCCTAAAACTTGTACATGTACTCCAGTGTGTTGTAACTCAAATGAGCACAAATCCTTTGATTTTATAGGCCCCAATAGGCCAAGAGAGCCTTGCCGAATCTTCACGTCCACTGATCATGCGCCGGTTGAATGCCCAAAATTGGAGGGTAGGTCAAATATTCCTTTTGATTTGAATTGGATCCCCAAAGATAGGTAGTCGTCGCGAATGGTTGGCGGCCACTTTTACTCTTGACAATACACTTTTTATCTTCTTACTTGCAAGTTGAGGCCCCTTTATTCGTCCAGTTCTTTGAGATGGGAAAAAGCATTACTCATGCTTTTCATGCAGTCCTCTAAGATACTCCAATGCCACACCTTGCTCCTCTGGCCTATTTCTCATGTGCAACCTTTGGAGACAAGTTTCAGGTCTAGCCCTCAAATAGAAAGAACCATCTGGAACAAGTCCTGGTAATGCAGATATGAAGGGATCAAACCATGACTCGTAAATGCGCAACTCCAACTCACTCATCTACTTGGCTTCGTGAACCGCCCTTACAAACACCAGCCGATCACAAAAATGCTTCTTTCCATAAGCCTCAAAGGTTTTATCCCCCTTGATGTTTCTTATTCTTTCATGAGCCTTGTAGCAAACACATACTTCTGAAAAGTATATGCATATCTCTCTGGTTCATTGTAGAACGCATCCAGCAGATTGAAGTGATCCGGTCCAACAACCTTCCACTTATCCACAGGCTCTTTTCCTTCCGCGAAGATAGACTTGTCATGCCCTCAGATTGTTCCATTTGTGTAGGTTTCAATTGTGTGTGTGTGTGAATGTGTGTGTGTGTGATCATATATGTGTACGTGGGTGTATGTGTAGAAATGTGTGTGAAAGAGCGTGAGGCATAATGTGGGGTTGAGAGTGTATGTGTCGGTGTGTGTAATGGTTGGGTGTGTATATGCATGAGTGTGAGAGTTTGGGTGTACATGTGCGTGTGTTTAGGGATGAGTGTATGTGTGTATGAGGGTGAGTGAGCCGGTGTATGCCTGTGTGTGGTGTGTGTATGAATGTATGTGTATGTAATTGTGCATATGCGTTTGTGTGTGAATGCATGTGTGTGTGCATGGATGTGTGTGAATGTATGTGTATGTAATTGTGCATATGTGTATGTGTGCGAATGTGGGCAGGCGGGCTTGCGGGGAGATATTGCAGGGGTGGCGGAGAATAGCGCGGGGGGGTGGCGGGGAATAGTGCGGAGGCTTGCGGGCTACAGCGGGGTGCGGGGGGGGGGGGGGGATATTCAGGCGGAGGGCGGGGGGATACCAAGCGGGTGGAGAGGCGGAGTATGAGGTGGAGTATGAGGCGGAGGCTTGCGGGCTACAGCGGGCTGCGGGGGGGGGGATATTCAGGCGGAGGGCGGGGGGATACCAAGCGGGTGGGGAGGCGGAGGATAGAGAGAGGGAGAGAGAGAGAGAGGGAGAGAGAGAGAGAGGGAGAGAAGGGACGCGGGAGGAGAGAGAGAGAGAGAGGGAGAGAGAGAGAGAGGGGGAGAGAGAGAGGGAGAGAAGGGACGCGGGAGGAGAGAGAGAGAGAGGGAGAGAGAGAGAGAGAGAGAGGGAGAGAGAGAGAGAGGGAGAGAGAGAGAGAGAGGGGGGGTCACATGCGGAGAGAGAGGGAAAGAAAAAGGGAGAAAGGGAGAGAGAGCGGAGTGAGGAGGGGTGCGGAGGGCGGAGTGAGGAGGGGTGTGGAGTGCGGAGAGAGGAGAGCGGAGTGAGGAGGGGGGCGGAGTGAGGAGGATAGGGAGGAGTGAGGAGGATAGGGCGGAGTGAGGAGGGTAGGGCGGAGTGAGGAGGATAGGGAGGAGTGAGGAGGATAGGGCGGAGTGAGGAGGATAGGGAGGAGTGAGGAGGATAGGGCGGAGTGAGGAGGATAGGGTGGAGTGAGGAGGGTAGGGCAGAGTGAGGAGGATAGGGAGGAGTGAGGAGGATAGGGCGGAGTGAGGAGGATAGGGAGGAGTGAGGAGGATAGGGCGGAGTGAGGAGGATAGGGCGGAGTGAGGAGGATAGGGCGGAGTGAGGAGGATAGGGAGGAGTGAGGAGGATAGGGCGGAGTGAGGAGGATAGGGCGGAGTGAGGAGGGTAGGGCGGAGTGAGGAGGATAGGGAGGAGTGAGGAGGATAGGGCGGAGTGAGGAGGATAGGGAGGAGTGAGGAGGATAGGGCGGAGTGAGGAGGATAGGGCGGAGTGAGGAGGATAGGGAGGAGTGAGGAGGATAGGGCGGAGTGAGGAGGATAGGATTACGGAGGGTAGTGGAGGAGGGGAGTGAGGATTGCAGAGGGGTGAGGAGGAGGGGATCATTGGCAATCTAAATGGCCGATGCTCACCGGATGGATATCATCACTCATAACATGGATGACCTTACTACGCAATCCAAGTGTTCTAAGAAGAACATTAACTTGACTCGGTACATTCAGAACCATATTAAAATCTAACCGGCTCATGGTGCTTGAGCATGTCCTATGATATCTCCGATAAAGCTCACATTCACGTGTGGCTGTTAGAGGGGGCTTAGGGTGAGGTTAGAGGGATAGGAAGAGAGAGAAGAATGAAACAAATCCAGTAAAGTGGTAATGACAGTAAAGGCAACAACTTCCGGGAATATTCCCTGAAGCTTCAGAGAGTTCTGACCTCTACAGACCCCCACATCAAGCTTTTGCACCGTCCCTGGTGCAATTTCTTCTTTATTCTACTTATTTCTTCAAAATGAACTGCAGAAAATGGAAGAACTATGGTATGTACAGGGAGTAAACTTTCATCCGCTTGCATCAATTCAAATAACTTTTCACCCTAGAGATGTTAACCAAGGGCAACCAGTTGCCTTGCAGATCCTCCAGTTGCACTGCACCGTGGGGTAATACTTTGATGACCTTATATGGCCCTATCCATTTAGGTGCCAATTTGGTGAATGGCGACGGGATTTGATGCACCAGGACCAAAGATCCCTCCTCTACCTCATTAGTCCTTAAATACCTGCCATGCAGCCGTTTGCGTTCCTCTTGCTTTATCTGTAGTTTCTTCATCGCTGCTTCCCTATATTCTTCCAATGCCACAAGTCTTTTGATTGGGGGTTCAATACCCATGGTTCTGGCTTCAATTTCCTTCCTGATGATAAATTCGAAAGGTGCCAATGCTTCTTTACCATAGACTAGGCGGAATGGACTTTCGCCAGTGGTTCCCCTTCTAGTAGTTCGGAAAGCCCACATTGCACCAATTAGTGCCTGTGGCCAAGAACTTTGATGATCAAAGGATAATTTCCGTAAGAGCCCAATCAAAATTTTGTTAGAACTTTCTGCTTGGCCGTTCGCCCTGGGATAGTAAGCACATGACTTCCTGTGAAATATTTTATACCTGTCAAAGATGACTTGGAGCAACTGATTCACAAAGTGAGTGCCCCTGTCACTAGTGACTTCAATTGGACACCCGAATCTGGAAAAAATACGTTTAAACAAAAATTTAGCCACTGTCAAGGCCGAGCAATCTGTAGTGGCTTTAGCTTCCACCCACTTAGTTGCATAACACGTGGCCATAAGAATATATCTCTTTCTTCCAGGTTGACCCATTGGACTGATCAGACCAATAAAGTCAAGGCCCCATCGTTCAAAAGGTAGCCATCCAGTGGAGACGACTAATGGCTGGAAACTCATCTTGGTTGGCTTAGGAGCACATCTCTGACAGATATCGCACTCCTTGGCAAATTTGATTGCATCTTTGTATATCTGAGGCCACCATAATCCTTGGTGGATAATCTTGTGAGCCAACTCTTCTCCCTTCATATGCCCTTCGTTGTGTGCTGCTCCAAGCAAAAAGTTTACTTCTTCTGGAAAAACACACTTTCTCAAGATACCATGATGACAATATTTAT
Source organism: Ceratopteris richardii (assembly GCA_020310875.1). Classification (NCBI taxonomy): domain Eukaryota; kingdom Viridiplantae; phylum Streptophyta; class Polypodiopsida; order Polypodiales; family Pteridaceae; genus Ceratopteris; species Ceratopteris richardii. Next base: position 106,898,642 of record CM035409.1, on the reverse strand, counting down.
ATAAATTTCCATCTATGAGTGAGTAAGATTTGGACTTAAAAAGTAATTTCCTCTTTTCTAGTGCTGATAGATGTTTGGGAAATTCTCCAATGGAAAGGAACTCAAGAATTTCATTATACCAATCAGTCTGCATTGTAACCAAAAAACGAGTACTATCCACCAATTCATCATCAATACCTGTTGCTTGTTCACTGAGAGCAGTTCTTGATACCTGATCCGCCATATAATGCTCTTTCCCTGGCTTAATATGAATATCGAAATCAAATTCTTGAAATAACAATAACCATCGCCAAACCCTTCCAGCTACTCTGGGCTTGTTAATCAGGTACTTCAAGGTTGATGATCAGTTATAACAATAAAATGCACACCTAAGAGGTAATGCCAGAATTTTTGAAGAGCGAACACGATAGCCAAACCTTCCCTTTCAGTAGTGCTGTAGTTCCTCTCTCCTTTGGTAAGCAATCTGCTAGCATAAACGATAGGTTGGTCTATCTTCTGTGATGATGGTTGAGCCAAGACTGCTCCAACTGCATGAAGACTGGCATCTGTATGTACATGGAACTCTAATGACCAATTAGGAACAGTTAAAAGAGGAGCAGTACATAGCCTCAATTTTAATTCGCAAAATGCTTTCTCAGCTTCAGGAGTCCATGAGAAAGGGACATTCTTACTTGTAAGCCTGGACAAAGGCTTAGCTATTTCTGAATACATTCTGATAAATCGTCTATGATATCCTGCATGGCCTAAAAAGCTTTGTACCTCCTTTGGAGTTCGAGGAATCGGCATGGAGAGAATAGCAGTGATCTTTGCCGGATCAACGGTTATCCCTTCTACTGAGACTATGTGGCCAAGAAGAGTACCTTTAGTGACCAAAAAATGACATTTGGTGGGATTTAACTTCAGACCTGTTTTGAGACACTGTTCAAAGATTTCTTTCACATTTCCCAGGTGATTATTGAAATCTGGAACTATTGCTCTCTTATCTGTTCCTGAAAATACTGAGAAATCATCCATAAAAATGCACAAAAATGAGGTTAGCCATTTTCCCAGTATGAGATACATTGATCTATTAAAGGATGCCGGCGCATTTTTTAAGCCAAAAGCCATACGGGTATAAACATATGTGCCCCATGGAGTAACAAAAGCCGTCTTGTCTCTATCTTCAGGATGAATGGCTATCTGATTGTAGCCACTGAACCCATCAAGAAAACTATATAGAGAGTGTCCAGCTACTTCTTCAAGCACCTGCTCTGTGAATGGCTGAGGAAAACCATCCTGAATAGTTACCTTATTCAAGGCACGAAAATCAACACATACCCTTATTTTGCCGTTTTTCTTTGGTACAATGACCATGGAAGAAAGCCACCGTGAGTGTTCTACAGGAACAATAATACCTGCCTCTTCCAATTTTGTGATTTCTAGCTTTACTGCCTTTGCATACTTTGGATTGAGTCGGTAAGGTCTACTTCTTACAGCTGAAGCTCCTTCCACTAAGGGTATCCGGTGTAATCCGAGCTCCTCAGGTATCCCTGATAAGTCTTTATAGGACCATGCAAAGACACTTTTATAGGTAAAATGTAGGGAAGTTACCTTTTGTAGTAAAGACGGATAGTGTCATAACCAAGCAGCCAAGTGAACTATCTGAGGATTCTCTTCATCTCCAAGATTTACTTCTTGAACAAACTTTTCAGAATTGGACTCACTTGAAAGTTCATCTCCACTGTATGCAAGAGCAGAGTTGAATTTATGATCCACAATCTGTTCCTTGATCCATCCTAAGGGTATATTTGAGAATGGAAGTTCTTGAAGGTCACAATTATCTTCCTCAGATGCAGGTACAACTTTGTCTCTTTCTAGTCCTGTAAGCATAAAATCATCTGATTCCTCTTGTTTACTTGCCTTCTCTTTACATACCATCGTAGTGGCACTGAGTGTTGAATTTTGATTATCGGTCTCAATTAGAGGTTTTTGTTCTTCAGGAGGTTCCTGCAAAAGATAAACTCGTCTTCCTTGCTTACTCTTTTCTATATTGTTTAAGTGAAAAACATCAGTTGTTTCCTCTTCCCGACCACCTTGTGTTGCTTCAGCAACATCCTCATTTACCTCACATATCTCTACTGTGCAGCATTCTGCACTTCCCATCATCCAATTTAATAGAGCATCATCTTCTGAAGGCATTACCTGAGTTTCCATTGTATATCCAGTAGCCTTGTTGATGTCTGATCCTTCTTCCAAATGTATCTGTAATTGATTGTTAGTACATGTGGAAATCCATAACTTGTTCTTTCCCCAATCCTGTAGAGCCTTTGCTTGCCTTAACCAAGGCCTCCCCAGGAGTAGAGGGTATGAGGTCTCTTGAGGCAGGGCAATAACAACAAAGTCTAAAACAAAATGACAACCCTGCACTATCATAAGTACCTTTTCAACAATGCCCACTGGTACAACCCGACGTTGATCTGCTAAGGTGACTGTGAAGGGTGCTACCTTTGTGGGATTGAGCCTTAGTTTCTTCATAGTGAAATCAGGCATCAAATTGATGCCGGAACCTCCATCTATAATAACGCCTGCTAGAGCTTCATCCTTGATGAAAACGGATAACCTTGAGCTCTCATAATCAGCCAAGGGTGCAGGAGGAAAGTCCACCATAAAACCATCTATGCTAGGCGGTGGGCACAAGCATGGAGAGTGTATAATCTTCAGCAGATCACTTCTTACTTTAGGATCTATCTTTATGAGTTGATACAGGCTAATCTTATGATGAATACCTTTCAAAATTTCTTCAATGTTCACTTCTTGCTTGCCTTCAGAAGTACTTGTTGGTTGATCTTTTAGCAAAGTAGTCGCCCTCTCATAAGCTTCTTCCATTTCTTCTTGGTCCTTCCATCCCATCCTCTTTTCCACAACTCTATCTTTGAGTCCTTGTTGTTCCTCCTTTTGGGCTACTGCCGCTTGCCTGGCTCTGGTCATCATTGGCATGGATGAAGATGAAACAACATAAGATTGAGCGGTCATACCTTCTACTGGTGGGGAGACTGCAATCATGTGAATCGGAGCCGGACGACCTCTCAGGCAATCTCTGGTGTAGTGATCCTTAGCATCTGGACAGTGCTGACAAGGGGGTGCATCCTCTGGAAGAGAACACCTGTTCTGCATATGGCCATACTCCCCACAGCGGTAACACATTAGGGGCCTATTGTATCTAGGCCGAGTTGGGCGGGTCTCTTCTCTATTAGGTGCATTAGAAGTGCTAGCATAATATGAATCTACACCTTGATGGTTACCTCGCTGTTGTGTCCCCTTAAGGTAGTAGCAGTCTCTTGCTTCATGACCCTCTTTGCCACAGAACTTACAACTGACTGTTAGGACAATTTACATTGGAATGTCCATTATTACTACATATTGTACACCAAACATGTCTTCGTATGTCCTGGGTAGTCCGCAAGTCTTCAAGCTCACGCCTAAGTTGAGACACTTCATCCACATTATGGGTTGAGGGTGGCGGTATGACCTTCTCTTCTTGGCGACTTTGCTGCATCCTTAAGGCTTCCAACTCCTTCCTGAGTTGCCCGATCGGATCCAAATCGGATGCATAATTTGGTTGAGACTCCACTTCAAAATGTATTCTAGCCTCCTCAATGCGTGATGCAGTTGCAACAAAATCCTCAAGTGTTGCATCCAGTCTGAGGGATTCCCACAGCTTTTGTTGAGATGACTTAGGCAGAGCCTTCTCAATCCATTTTTTGACTAAAAAATCACCCGGAGCATGAGGCAAACGAGAAACAAGTGCTTTTGTTCTAGTGTGCAATTCATGAAAGGATTCACCTGCTCGTAATTTTAGGTTCTCTAGCTGATCTAGAGCTCGTTCTGAGGAGTCGCTTGGTCGAAATGTCTGCGAGAATGCCGCTTTTAGTGCCTCCCACATAGTGAAGTGCCCATCTGCATACTGGCTATACCATTTGTCTGCAAGGCCTTCCAATGTAGAGGGAAAGAGCACCAACATTGCATCCTCCCTGTTCTGCAATCCTCTTCCACGGCATAACGAGACGAATCTCCTCACGTGGTCATCTGCATCTTCATAAGCCAATCCTTTAAATGTAGGAAACTTGATGTTCAACCTAGAGAGTAAATGGGAAAGATCCTCCATTGGTGCCGGCGCCTCTTCTGAAGTATCAGAGGAAAAATCTAAGGTTCTCCTATGTTTCTCTTTTGATAATGGTGTTACTCCCAAATCAATGGATAGATTCAAGGATGGTGGAGGAGAGGTAGGCTCACTGGTTGTGGTTTTCTCTAACTTGTTAAGACGCTTCCGTTCACGATGAGACTCCTTATCCGCCCGCGTATGGGTCATGTACCTACTCGCAAATACAATAGGGCGAAAATCCTCTCACAGAAATGCAAAGGTCCCACCGGGCGTGCCAAACTGTAGAGGAGGTACTGGGGTATCCGCTTTTAACAAAGGTAGAGAATGAAGATTAAACACGTCTAGTACGTCACCTACTCAAGGGGGGTTCTCTTTAGGGAAGTATACCCTTTAACATTTCTGTGAGCAGGCCGACAACGAGAATTTTACAAAATGGTAAATGCTTCAGCAAATATGGACAACCAATAACCAATGAAGACTGTACTCTGCCTGATTCAAACCAGATGATTACAAAGTTGGGCAATTGATAGATGATGCTCACAAGTGTAAACTTAGGTCTAACAAGCCACAAGCTTAGGGCGAACAAATCACCTGAATAGTAAACACACCAATAGAAAAGTTTCTCCTATCCGCATAAGGACCACTGATATGCAGACTAACTCAGAACAATCCAAGTGGTAAGATCTTCTCAAGAGAATAGAACACAATCAATCACACTGACCCACGGAAAAAAAGAAGAAGAATCCAAGCTACTCTTTTACACTATGGTGCTCATAGCCCTTCACTGAGAAGCCTCCCCTCTGTATACACAACAGAGTAGCTCCCACAGTAGACTTGAAACCACCAAGTGCAAGAGAGGTCTTCTATACGTACGCACAAACCACTGTATCCCTAAAACTTGTACATGTACTCCAGTGTGTTGTAACTCAAATGAGCACAAATCCTTTGATTTTATAGGCCCCAATAGGCCAAGAGAGCCTTGCCGAATCTTCACATCCACTGATCATGCGCCAGTTGAATGCCCAAAATTGGAGGGTAGGTCAAATATTCCTTTTGATTTGAATTGGATCCCCAAAGATAGGTAGTCGTCGCGAATGGTTGGCGGCCACTTTTACTCTTGACAATACACTTTTTATCTTCTTACTTGCAAGTTGAGGCCCCTTTATTCGTCCAGTTCTTTGAGATGGGAAAAAGCATTACTCATGCTTTTCATGCAGTCCTCTAAGATACTCCAATGCCACACCTTGCTTCTCTGGCCTATTTCTCATGTGCAACCTTTGGAGACAAGTGTCAGGTCTAGCCCTCAAATAGAAAGAACCATCTGGAACAAGTCCTGGTAATGCAGATATGAAGGGATCAAACCATGACTCGTAAATGCGCAACTCCAACTCACTCATCTACTTGGTTTCGTGAACCGCCCTTACAAACACCAGTCGATCACAAAAATGCTTCTTTCCATAAGCCTCAAAGGTTTTATCCCCCTTGATGTTTCTTATTCTTTCATGAGCCTTGTAGCAAACACATACTTCTGAAAAGTATATGCATATCTCTCTGGTTCATTGTAGAACGCATCCAGCAGATTGAAGTGATCCGGTCCAACAACCTTCCACTTATCCACAGGCTCTTTTCCTTCTGCGAAGATAGACTTGTCATGCCCTCAGATTGTTCCATTTGTGTAGGTTTCAATTGTGTGTGTTTGTGAATGTCTGTGTGTGTGATCATATATGTGTACGTGGGTGTATGTGTGGAAATGTGTGTGAAAGAGCGTGAGGCATAATGTGGGGTTGAGAGTGTATGTGTCGGTGTGTGTAATGGTTGGGTGTGTATATGCATGAGTGTGAGAGTTTGGGTGTACATGTGCGTGTGTGTAGGGATGAGTGTATGTGTGTATGAGGGTGAGTGAGCCGGTGTATGCCTGTGTGTGGTGTGTGTATGAATGTATGTGTATGCAATTGTGCATATGCGTTTGTGTGTGAATGCATGTGTGTGTGCATGGATGTGTGTGAATGTATGTGTATGTAATTGTGCATATGTGTATGTGTGCGAATGTGGGTAGGCGGGCTTGCGGGGAGATATTGCAGGGGTGGCGGAGAATAGCGCGGGGGGGTGGCGGGGAATAGTGCGGAGGGTTGCGGGCTACAGCGGGGTGCGGGGGGGGGGGATATTCAGGCGGAGGGCGGGGGGATACCAAGCGGGTGGAGAGGCGGAGTATGAGGCGGAGGCTTGCGGGCTACAGCGGGCTGCGGGGGGGGATATTCAGGCGGAGGGCGGGGGGATACCAAGCGGGTGGGGAGGCGGAGGATAGAGAGAGGGAGAGAGAGAGAGAGAGGGAGAGAGAGAGAGGGAGAGAAGGGACGTGGGAGGAGAGAGAGAGAGAGAGGGAGAGAGAGAGAGAGGGAGAGAGAGAGAGGGAGAGAAGGGACGCAGGAGGAGAGAGAGAGAGAGAGAGAGAGAGAGAGAGAGAGAGAGAGAGAGAGAGAGAGAGAGAGAGGGAGAGAGAGAGAGAGAGGGAGAGAGAGAGAGAGAGAGAGAGGGAGAGAGAGAGAGGGGGGTCACATGATGAGAGAGAGGGAAAGAAAAAGGGAGAAAGGGAGAGAGAGCGGAGTGAGGAGGGGTGCGGAGGGCGGAGTGAGGAGGGGTGTGGAGTGCGGAGAGAGGAGAGCGGAGTGAGGAGGGGGGCGGAGTGAGGAGGATAGGGAGGAGTGAGGAGGATAGGGCAGAGTGAGGAGGGTAGGGCGGAGTGAGGAGGATACGGAGGAGTGAGGAGGATAGGGCGGAGTGAGGAGGATAGGGAGGAGTGAGGAGGATAGGGCGGAGTGAGGAGGATAGGGCGGAGTGAGGAGGGTAGGGCGGAGTGAGGAGGATAGGGAGGAGTGAGGAGGATAGGGCGGAGTGAGGAGGATAGGGAGGAGTGAGGAGGATAGGGCGTAGTGAGGAGGATAGGGCGGAGTGAGGAGGATAGGGCGGAGTGAGGAGGATAGGGAGGAGTGAGGAGGATAGGGCGGAGTGAGGAGGATAGGGCGGAGTGAGGAGGGTAGGGCGGAGTGAGGAGGATAGGGAGGAGTGAGGAGGATAGGGCGGAGTGAGGAGGATAGGGAGGAGTGAGGAGGATAGGGTGGAGTGAGGAGGATAGAGCGGAGTGAGGAGGATAGGGAGGAGTGAGGAGGATAGGGCGGAGTGAGGAGGATAGGATTACGGAGGGTAGTGGAGGAGGGGAGTGAGGATTGCAGAGGGGTGAGGAGGAGGGGATCATTGGCAATCTAAATGGCCGATGCTCACCGGATGGATATCATCACTCATAACATGGATGACCTTACTACGCAATCCAAGTGTTCTAAGAAGAACATTAACTTGACTCGGTACATTCAGAACCATATTAAAATCTAACCGGCTCATGGTGCTTGAGCATGTCCTATGATATCTCCGATAAAGCTCACATTCACGTGTGGCTGTTAGAGGGGGCTTAGGGTGAGGTTAGAGGGATAGGAAGAGAGAGAAGAATGAAACAAATCCAGTAAAGTGGTAATGACAGTAAAGGCAACAACTTCCCGGAATATTCCGTGAAGCTTCAGAGAGTTCTGACCTCTACACTATCACGATGTCTAAATGATGAATGCCATTGACAAGTCTTGCAAGTGAGAACATAATTTAACAGATCAACATACCTTCCTTTCCACCAATACCATTCTCTTATCTTTTGATAAGTTCCGAAAAAACCCATATGTCTTGCCCACATAGTATCATGCATTTCTTTCATTGCAAGTGAAAACATAATTTAACAGATCAACATACCTTCCTAGATACATGCCTATCTGATTGCACATGGTTTTGAGAATAGTCCAACTGAAAGAATCTTATATGTTAAGCGTGCTATTGATGTATTTCTGATCATTGTTGTCTATGTTGACGACATGCTGCTCACTGGTCCTATTGAGAAGCATATTGCTGATTTTAAGCCTGATTTGCATGCCTCATTTGAGATGTCTGATTTGGGGCATTTGCATCACTATTTGAGCATTTAGTTTATGCAAGTTGATGGTGGAATGGCGTTGTATCAAACGAACTATATTGACACATGTTAGCTCAAGAAATGGTTGGTTTTGGTGCACTAACATGCTTCCATTTTTCAAATTATATGTGGATTGCAGGTATCCGGCCAGGAAAGATGTTGGTCGATAACAATAAACTCTGATTAAATGTGGTAACATCAAGGCTGAATAAAAGGGGTTCAGAACCACACATACGCAATATTCAGTGCGGGTCATTGGAGCAAGAATTCTTTCGTGGCAGTGTCTTAGGCTGTTGATGCAGAACAATCATTTCCAAAACCTAATAAAAGCATAACCCAGTCAGATATGAATCCAGCAACAATTTTAATAGAAATGGGCTGTGAAATCCATGATGAGATCATTCGAAAAGGATTGATGAAGAGCTGGCAAGTGTGGCTTGAGAGCTATGTTACACTACAGGAACCCGGTGGACATCAGTCTTCTTCCTAAGTTTCTATTTGCTGGCGATCTTGTACCTTCTTAACTTGCCACGGAGTTGGGAACGCAAAAAGACTTAATCAAGAAAGCACAACAGTTGGATTTATGTGGTCGAAATGCTTCTGAAAATCTATGCCTACGGGTTCTTTAACTATTGGAGGGAAGGCTTGAATAAATTCGATTTTTGCATAACCATTATAATAGGATTCGCTACCTACTTATAGCGAGGCTTCTCCGTCTCATACGTCTCCATATGCATATTCAACAGTGGCCGGATAAGGTGGTCAGAAGAAAGGACAAAAACAGGTTTTTTGGAAGAATAAAGGGGGGGCCGCAATATCGTATCAAGGGAGATCTAGGTATGGAGAACTGGATAGGATTGAAGGAGGGCATACAGAGGGCCTGCAGGGCGCTATCAAAAACGCTGACTACCTGTTGAAAGAAAAAAAGGAAGTTTTGCTTGCTCGTTTTTCGTGCTAGACTTCGACAGGAACGTAGGAGCGGACGGTTTTTCGATCTTGTAGCTGAAGAAGAAGGAGAGGCCGCTCCTTGACTTGAATCTTCCTCCAGAGGAAGCTCGTCATCAAAGTAAGAAGCTCTGCATATCTGCCTCGTAGAGACTAACTTCTTCTGATCGTTGTAGTTCGTTTTCGTAGTGCATGTGAATTTTTGGCATATGACATGCTTCTTTACATCCTTGCAATCACCTGTGAGAGTGAGTTCACGCCTTCACCTCTGACTCTACCTGATGCACATTGTCGAAAGAGTATTATGCGAATATGATGCATTCTTCTAACTGTGGACCGTTTTGGAAACTCACATTCGCTGGTTAAGCTGTGTGATCTGGTCTTTCTGTTGATGATGATGCGGACCCTCATGACGTCTCTTGAAGCAAGGTTTTGGAGTCTGTTTTTTACTTTTGACGTGGAACTGGATAATGCGATATAATCTTGTGGATAATTTGTACTCATGGGCGATGTCCCTGATGGTTGATCTGAAATGATGTGCTGAAGGTGATGGCTTCCACGCAGGGTTCCCTTGATTATGGTTTTCGCCTTCCAATCGATCAATGTTTTTTGTTGTTTTTTCGTGAGTTAGATTTTTTAAAGACGTGACCTGTGATACCCTTGTCATTCAAAGAGGGTTCCTCTAATCTATAAGTATCCCAGCGTGTTTGAGCTCCTTTGATAGAATCTCCCTTTTGGTCGAGTGAAAGTCACAGAGCAAGTTGGTCTGGTGCATTGCCAAGTTGAAAACAGACCTAATTGCTTGTATTTAATCATATATTCATGTAACGGATTCATAGTGCTGGTTGTATAGGGCTTACAAAAATTGCGATTGTGGTAGTTTCTTTTCTTAGCCACGGAGTTTGGGCTTTCTTCCTATTTCTTCGCGGCTCGTGTAGTCTGTTCTACCGGAGATTCAATGGTAATCAGTAATGAATGTGTCTTATCTACTGCGCCTCTTGCTTCGCTCGAAGTTTATGTCTTGTTTGTGAAATAGCAGTATGTTCGCGGGATCATGTCAAATTTTTTAGAGCGGTTTGATCCGTGTTTGCAGTCATTCTTCTAGTAGGGAAAACTTTGAGTCCTTATGTTCCGGAGATTATTAGTTGGTCTGAGAGGAATCGAGTAAGCAGGCAAGCAAATGTCAACAATTCTAGTTATGTAAGTATTTGATAGCATGCGGTTCCATTGTACTCATTGCACATTGGGAGTCGTCGAAGGGGAATTTGATGGCTGAATCGCGGGCAAGCTAGCGCCTGTAACTGTAAGTCTCACTTTGAAGGACTTAATGCAGGAAGTGCATTCGTGGCACTTATGGTTCAAGAAGATCTACGATGGCGTCTAGACTCTCTTAATTGAGAGGTATCACGTGTGTTCATTTTAAGGCTGAAGAGTTCAATTGCTTCAGAGTTTATTGACAGATATTGTCTCTATGCAACATCATTGCTAACTTATAGCTGCGATTTATCAACATCTTGATCATAACACACGTTCTCAGGTATATGTGGAAGTGGTGGATATAGTGTCTCCATCGAGAAAATGTGGAGTTAGTCTCCCGTTTTCGATAGTTTTGCGTTTTCTGGATTGCATATGGGTAAGACTGATCACCTAGATGGCCTCGGTCGTTTTACTTCAAGGACTTCGTTCATGGGAATTGTTTAGATATATATATATATATATATATATATATATATATAAAAGAGAAATTGTGGACTTAGAAGACCCAAACTGACCTAGTATCAGCAAGTTAGGGTAAACTTATCATTGAGAGTAGGCACTTTCCCTTGGACTAAGAGTGCCATCATTTTGGTGCGTTTGCCGGGAACATATGAGCTAGTACATATACAAAGGAAGGATTCCTCGAGGGATAATTATGGGATCCAAGTGATCCAATTGGACCGATTCCGAGGGATTTGAACAAAATAAAGTCTCGTATAATCATTTTTTCCTAGGGCTTAGGAGTGTTCATTTGGTGCGTTTGCCGGGAATAGCTTGGTACATCTCTATAAGAGAGTGCCATAGGTTCGCCTAGCGCCATAGGTTGGCTGAGCTTGCGGACCCCACGATCTAGTACATGAGCGAGGGGAGCTCATCGTCAGGAGCAACACAAACTCAAAGAGAGGAACGCGCTCAGAGAAGAGCCCTTGAAAGAGAAAGGAGAAGGTGGGAACCGCCAGGTGAGTGGACCTTGATTGGCTCGAAGAAATCAGTCAAAAACGTGTACTCCCGCAGGAGAGTCGCGAGTCAAGTACGGAAGTTTGAAGGAGGGATCCTGAAGCCACGTGTGCTAAATTTTTGGGATCGAAGTGATATTTACATCACACCTCTGTTCGAAATGGCTCAGCGGATTTCAGTTCACTTGGGGGACTTCACCAAGTTTTCAGGTACTTGGGACGAAGATCCGGATAGTTTTATCCAGTTGTTTGAGGTTACCTGTGAGGTCAATGACGTAGTTGACCAGGATCAAAGGTTGAGAATTTTTCCGGCTATTCTCCGTGATGAGGCAGCCAATTGGTATGGGAATTTGACACCACAAGAGCGTGGAACTTATCAAATGCTCAAGGAAGCCTTCTTGGCAAAGTTTTGGCGACAAGGCTTCCAAGATAGATTGGCCCAACAAATGGATTATTTGCGACAAGGAGTCAATGAGAGCATCGATAACTACATTCAGAGAATGGAAACATTAGTAAGAAAGATGGGCATGAATGCCCCGAACGATGAGACATTGAAACGTAGATTCATTTCAGGATTGCGAGATCCTACGGCACAGCAGCATATCAGCCTGACAATACCTGCGACCTTAATGGATGCTAAAGAGCAAGCGAGGCTTTGGGAGGAAGTACAATTATGCCAACAAAGGAAGATGGAGCTCTTATATGAGCCTATGGGAGGCCCAGGAAACATACCGATGAAAGATCCTGGCCAAGGAAGTCCCGCATTGACGACCCCAGCTTTTGTAGCTGCCACTAGCACGCCAGGCGAGGCAAAGCCTGCGCTAACTGAAGAACGAATATTGGAATTGGTCACGCAAGCTATAAAAGCTACCACAATAACTCAGGAGACATACACAGTAAAACCAGAGGTAACTACGAATCCGAATCAAGTGTTTCGATCAAATACATGGTGTGGAAAGTGCCACGGTTACGGCCATTTGGCTTCAGAATGCCCCACAGTCTCGAGAGTATTCACAGATAGGTCACCACCTAGGATGCGTTGTACTTTTTGTGGAAGGAAAAATCACACAGAGGACCGATGTTACAACAAGAGAGCCTATGAAGAAAGGACCATAAAAGCAGGAGATACAAGAGAAAGACCTTACACGGGATTGCCCGCTCAAAGTGTACCACCTACATCTCGTTGGGAAAACAGACCGACTTATGGATATGGTGCTCAGGGTCAAGGAGGAGACTATCCAAGAGGAGCCGTGCGTGATCAAAGAAGAGATGGTCCAATCCAGTGCTGGAGATGTCATGGCTTTGGCCATACTCAATCTAGATGTCCAAACGAAAAGAAGACAATTGATTATACCCCGCTATGTAGGTACTGTAGTGGAGAGGGCCACCTTGATGAAGATTGTCCGAAACGAAGAGCTGCCGCCGGCAAGGAAAAAGGACCAGTAGGGTCCTCGAACTATGTTGATACTCAGATGCATCCCACATCAAGAGCTCAAGAGCACGTTCCTACGATCGGAGTAGTGTTCAAGACACCGAACCCTCAAGAGGGTTCTAGCTCGTCAATGCACTTTGTGGATGCTTACGAGGCCAAGAAACCACACAAAGATCCAACTGTGGCAGTAGTCACAAGGACTCAAGAATATTCGAAGAAGAATCCAGGAGGTGAAGGTGAAGAAGGGAGTCAAGAGAAGATAGCTGAACGCGAAGAGGTAGAAAACCAAGTTGGGGAATTTGTTGAGCAGCAAGAGTTTGAGGATGGGGAAGAGGTTGAGATCCTTCCACCAGTAACCAAGGAGTTTGTGCCCGGCATAGCACCATTCCCTGAAAGATTGAAAGCTCCTAAGAAAAGAAAGGAAAGACAAAGTTCGGAAGAAGTAGATATCATAAAGTTGCTTGCTGACATGGAAGTCACGCTGGATATTGGCACATTGCTGAAATGCTCACCTGTTTATAGGAAACAATTCTACAACGAATATATTAAGAATCCGAGGAAAGCTCGAGATAAAAATAGACAGGGTAAGGATGTCCAAGGAATCATTCAAAGTATTACGACGCAAATTGATTTGAACGCTCCAGCTGTGACGGTCGAAATTAAAGGATATGCAGTCCCTGGTGCTCAGTTAGATAGTGGAGCCGCAGTCAACCTTATGACTGAGTTCATGATGAAAGCTTTGGGCCTCAACCACATGGAAGAAACGCCGATGTCTTTGAGAATGGCGGATCAAACACAAGTGAAGCCTACGGGTCTTTTGAAGAATGTAAGCACAGTTGTGGGCGGTTTAGAGTTTAAAATTGATTATCTGATAGTAAGACCAAGGACCTCAGAGGCTACCTTCTCGATCCTACTTGGACGGCCATGGCTGGTGCAAGCCGAATGTGTGCATGACTGGCGCACAGGTTTTATTTCAATAGGGCCAAAGTCTGATCGGATTCAAATACAAGTATCCCCACCCTCGAACAACAAGAAGAAGACAATAATAGTCGATGAGATGGAAAAGAAAGAGAAGGAGAAAGCAAGGCACGAGATTGCACGAGCTAGGTTTTCCTTAAACACAGACAACTACAAGAATCTGCTTCAAGACGGGTTCAACTTGCAGCTCTTTAAGAATAAAGACACGAAGATGGGAGAGTATAAAAATCCATTGCTCTATAACGACGATTCCGATCAGGAGTTGCTAGGATGGTTGACGCATACAAGTGAATTTTATTGTTACATGTTGAGTATAGACTCAAGTAAAAACAAAGCTACTCAATCCCTGGAGAAGGGAACTTCAAGAGAAGAGTTGAAACTAGAGCTAGCTCCGACAATGGAAGTACAACAATTGAGAGAAAGAGTTAGAATGCTAGAAGCGGAGATTCTAAAGAGAAGTCGAGAATCGGAAAAAGAAGCGAAGAGTAAGACTAAAGTGTCGGAAGCCATTGCAAAAGCTGAATTAAAGAAATTAGGTTCAATCGAAACAGAACAAAACAATGATTTACTGGCCAACCATGCACGCGTGATCGGAGAGCACATTCCAATCACAGTGTCATCGAGAAATAAGGACTATTCGCGAGAAGCTCAGTTGGAAAAATGGGAAGTTTTTCCAGAAAAGTTCTTGAGTGTAGGGTCAGAGCTACCAGACAGAGTACGAGATTGTATTAAAACGAAGCTCAAAAATTTCAGCGAGGCCTTTGCATGGTCATACAGTGATCTGAGAGGAATTGATCCCCGAATCTGCCAACATTATATAGACTTGGAAGAAGGCACACGACCAATATGTCAACGACTCAGGCGAACGAATCCAGTCTACTCGGAATTGATCAAGCTGGAATTGACCAAATTGTTGGAAGCAGGATTCATATATCCCATCGCATCCAGCGAATGGGTATCACCAATTGTAGTTGTTCCGAAGAAAAATAAGAAAATCCGTATTTGCATAGATTATCGAAAGTTAAACGAGCGCACAAAGAAGGATCATTTCCCCTTTCCATTCACTGATCAAATCTTGGACAGAGTGGCTGGCCATAAGTTGTACTCATTTTTGGATGGTTTCAGTGGGTACAACCAGATCCAAGTCCATGAAGAGGATCAATCAAAAACTACTTTCACGGCAGAATGGGGTACGTACGCATATCGGGTGATGCCATTTGGATTATGTAATGCACCGGCCACATTCCAGAGGGCAATGATAGCTTCATATCAAGACTACTTGCAGGATTGGATGGAGATATTTCTTGATGACTTTGCAATCAGAGGCGACGATGAAAACATGATGGAGAGGATCGAAGCGATTTTAAGAAGAAGCATTGAAAAAGGCATCGCATTGAATCCTGAAAAGTGTACATTTGGAGTACGAAGAGGATTGCTTTTGGGACATGTTATTTCTTAAAAAGGAATCGCGGTTGACGAGGATAAAGTGGAAAAGATTAGACAACTTCCACCTCCACAAAATTTGCGACAACTCAGAGGATTCTTAGGCCATGCGAATTATTATCGACGTTTTATATTAAATTTTGCATCTATAGCGGCACCACTGACGACTCTTTTGAGGAAGGACCAACAATACCAGTGGACTGGAGAGTGTCAAGTTGCATTCAACTCGATCAAGGAGAGATTGATAAATGCACCGATTTTGGTAGCACCTGACTGGACGAAGGAATTTCATGTACATACCGACGCTTCTCATACTGCGGTTGGAGCAGTACTATGCCAAGCCGATGAAAAGAAGTTGGACCATCCTATTTACTACGCAAGTCGCAATTTGAATAGCACTGAGAGGAACTACACGACTACGGAGAAGGAATGTCTCTCGATGATCTTTGCGGTGAACAAATATCGGCATTACTTGATGGGAAAGCATTTCACTTTTTATGTGGATCATGAAGCCCTTAAGTACATCATTAATAAACCAGAATTGTCAGGGCGACTGATGAGGTGGATGCTACTTCTCCAAGAATTTCAGTTCAGAGTGGTAACCAGACCAGGCAAAGCACATATATTGGCTGACCATTTATCTCGAATTGTTAATGAGGAGCCAATCTCTGGGGTGCCCGATGATGCGCCTGATGGGCATCTATTCCAGGTTGAAGCTAAAATACCTTGGTATGCCAACTTGGTGAACTTCTTATGCACTACTCAATATCCGCCAGGAGCAAGCAAGAGAGAGAAGCAAAAGCTATTAGCATTGGCAAAGCACCATAGCATCATTGGGGGGCAACTCTATCGATATTTTGTTCATGAGAGCATTTATCGGAGGTGTCTCGAGGAAGAAGAAGCAAACCTAGTGTTGCGGGCTTTGCATGACGAACCTTGTGGTGGGCATTTTGCTGGTGAACTGACGGCAAGAAAGATTTTATTAGCTGGGTATTGGTGGCCAACGCTGTTCAAAGACTCGCACAAATATTGTAAGAAATATGACAGATGCCAACGAATGGGCAAACCCACATTAGCACATGCTGCTCCTCTTACGCCGGTGTTGGCTCTTAAGCCGTTTGAGAAATGGGGAATTGATTTTGTGGGGCCTATTGATCCTCCCTCACGACGAAGATCCAATAGGTATATTTTGGTCTGTACTGATTATGTTACCAAGTGGATGGAAGCCAAAGCTCTGAAGACTGATCGAGCTATTGACGTTGCTAAATTTTTGTACGAACAAATTATCACTCGATTCGGATGCCCGTTGGAGATAGTGAGTGATAGAGGGACACATTTTGTCAACGAACTGATCGAAGAATTAATGGAATTATATAAGATCAAACATAGAAAAAGCACTCCATATTACCCGAGAGCAAATGGACAAGTGGAGGTCACCAACAAAATTCTTGAGCAGATTCTGACAAAGACAGTAGCTATGCATAGGCGAGACTGGGATGAGAGACTTTTGGAAGCCTTGTGGGCATATCGAACATCCTACCGAGTGACGACCAAGAGCACTCCGTTCTCCCTAGTATATGGCGACGAAGCCATTTTCCCTATCGAAACAGAAGTGCCGACATTAAGAGTGGCCATTGAGGCCAGGTTGGGCGAGGAAGAGTCATTAAAGGAGAGGTACATACAACTGGTCAAGCTGGAAGAAAAGAGACTCATCGCACAACAAAGTTTGGAAGCTATTCAGAAGAGACGTAAGGAGAGGCATGACAAGAATCTCAAAACCTGTGTGATTCAAGAAGGGGATTTGGTGCTAGTTTACGATAGTAAATATTATAAATTCCCGGGGAAGTTACAGACAAGATGGGCAGGACCGTTTAAGGTGGTGGAACTCAATTCCAATGGTTCCATGCAAATTCAAGATTTAGGAGAAGAATATGCTCCCGTGAAGGTTAACGCGCTTCGAGTTAAACCATATTTCAAGTGATATTAGGACGGGAGAAGCCAGACGAGATCCAAACGAAATGACAAAGTAGACTACTTGTACATACAAGTATAGTTATATATATATATATATATGCGCATATGTAAGCTATGATTTGTGTGTCATAAATATCCTTCCTTGCTAGCTCAAGAATCTTGGACTTCTAATATTTTTTGTGTTATGCAGAGACTGTTAGGAGCTAAGTAACAAAATGGCAGACCAAAGTACGCAACTCTACTTGTACGAGCTAAGGATATATTTCTCGGACCAAACGCTCGCTCGCATGGACATAGATGTCGACGACTTTGAGACGGAATACGATGTTGAGGAAGCACATTGGCTGGTATGCTTTATAAACCAGGATTTGGGTGTTGCATTTTACATTGAGTGTTTTGAGGAATACCTAGCTCGACATGTAGGATGGGCGGGAGATCGATACTACTACTTTGATCCTTCTAGGGAAATGCCTAACGAGGAAAACGATATCACATGGGCTTGGGCAGATGTGCTAACGCTAGGAAGTGATGACGGAGCTCCTGAAGTTGAGCCTGACTCGCCTTAGGGAAGTTGTCGGGATGCGAGTACGATGTGAGACTACATGAGACATTCCGGGGACTCACATTCTAGGACACCTAGGGATAGGTATACGAGGGACTAAGGCATAGCTGGCTGTAGTTACCTAGTGAAAAGTCAACTCGATGAATACATATGTAGTGTCTGTAATTGAGAGAATGGAGTGAAGAGGTGGTTGATCTGTCAAAGGCTAGAGTGTATATGGTTGCATGTCTGTGTGGGAACAGTGGGAAAAGTCCCTTTCTTCCT
Source organism: Ceratopteris richardii (assembly GCA_020310875.1). Lineage (NCBI taxonomy): Eukaryota > Viridiplantae > Streptophyta > Polypodiopsida > Polypodiales > Pteridaceae > Ceratopteris > Ceratopteris richardii. The sequence continues at coordinate 106,880,681 of CM035409.1, read as the reverse complement.
CTCCCTAATTCTCAGGACTTGGGTGAACTAATTAACTATGAAAAAACCGAAGAAAAGAAAAGAAAAGAAAGTGTGTTGTGTGATCGTACCAATGCGCTATGGTGGGCTAGTAGGTGGGTGGATTTATCCTCGCCGGGTGGTTAGGACCACGAACCGCAGCTAGTTTTGCCATAGGCTTGGAATTATGTGTTTGTGTCTTAGCTACGCGCCATAACAGGTTGGTAGGCAGGTGGAACCATCGTGGCTTGGTAGTCACGACCACGAGCCGTATCCAGTTTTGTTATGGGCTAGCTGATATATGTTATGTGTTATCATTGTGTGTTTGTGTGTTGTGCGCTGCATTGCATTGGTAGATGGGTGGAATCAACCTGATCGGGTGGTCAGGTCCACGAATCGCATCCAGTGTCAATGTAGGCCAACGTGTGATTAAAATAAAATTTTCATATGAAGTTATTCCCCACTCCTGAGGGGGAGAGAAAGAGAGGAGAGGGCGATGATCGCCTGGAAGGGAACGTATTTGCTTGTGTGATTGGTATGTGTTGGCTTGCGACGGATCAACTCACTTTGAATCAACATTCTTGATAGCACGGAGACTCTATATGTACTTATGGATGAGGCTTTAGCGAGGTAATGCAACGGTCTTGCTTTATAACTTGTGTGCTCTATCTGAGGGTTTTTCTAGTGTGTGGGGACACTCTCGGGTTCTGATGTATGTCTTCACTTGCACTCGAGTTTCGATGGCTTTTGTAGGATGACGATGGGGATTCTTTGGGAACGTCTAGTCATGGACTATGTGTACATAGCGAATAGTAGGTGCAATAATGGGGTATGCATTTTGGGTATGTAGCATCTCCTGTTGAATTCATTTCAGTTATTGTTGTTTATTTCGGTATTTCCGTTTCTGTTTTTTGCAATGACGGTGCATGTGTAAAACATAAAAATGTATGCATGTGTTATTTTGGTTGAGACCATTTTTCATAATGGAATGTATGAGCAAATTGATGCATGGCTGAAATGGGATTGCATATATGTGCATGTTCTTGGATCATTTTGGAAGTGACTGATTTGTATGTATTCATGAGTGATTTTTGAGCACTAATAGCTTCGATGAGTGCAGGTTCAGTGGAAGTGGCGGCTCGATGAAAAGGTATGTGAACCAATTGGAAATTGACATGTTCATGGTTGTTTGGATTTTATCGCAGCAATAGTGGCTCGTCGAGGGCGACTTCGTAATTAAGAAGAGGGAAGTATGTTAGCTCAAGAAATGGTTGGTTTTGGTGCACTAACATGCTTCCATTTTTCAGATTATATGTGGATTGCAGGTATCCGGCAAGGAAAGATGTTGGTCGATAACAATAAACTCTGATTAAATGTGGTAACATCAAGGCTGAATAAAAGCGGTTCAGAACCACACATACGCAATATTCAGTGCGGGTCATTGGAGCAAGAATTCTTTCGTGGCAGTGTCTTAGGCTGTTGATGCAGAGCGATCATTTCCAAAACCTAATAAAAGCATAACCCAGTCAGATATGAATCCAGCAACAATTTTAATAGAAATGGGCTGTGAAATCCATGATGAGATCATTCGAAAAGGATTGATGAAGAGCTGGCAAGTGTGGCTTGAGAGCTATGTTACACTACAGGAACCCGGTGGACATCAGTCTTCTTCCTAAGTTTCTATTTGCTGGCGATCTTGTACCTTCTTAACTTGCCACGGAGTTGGGAACGCAAAAAGACTTAATCAAGAAAGCACAACAGTTGGATTTATGTGGTCGAAATGCTTCTGAAAATCTATGCCTACGGGTTCTTTAACTATTGGAGGGAAGGCTTGAATAAATTCGATTTCTGCATAACCATTATAATAGGATTCGCTACCTACTTATAGCGAGGCTTCTCCGTCTCATACGTCTCCATATGCATATTCAACAGTGGCGGGATAAGGTGGTCAGAAGAAAGGACAAAAACAGGTTTTTTGGAAGAATAAAGGGGGGGCCGCAATATCGTATCAAGGGAGATATAGGTATGGAGAACTGGATAGGATTGAAGGAGGGCATACAAAGGGCCTGCAGGGCGCTATCAAAAACGCTGACTACCTGTTGAAAGAAAAAAAGGAAGTTTTGCCTGCTCGTTTTTCGTGCTAGACTTCGACAGGAACGTAGGAGCGGACGGTTTTTCGATCTTGTAGCTTAAGAAGAAGGAGAGGCCGCTCCTTGACTTGAATCTTCCTCCAGAGGAAGCTTGTCATCAAAGTAAGAAGCTCTGCATATCTGCCTCGTAGAGACTAACTTCTTCTGATCGTTGTAGTTCGTTTTCGTAGTGCATGTGAATTTTTGGCATATGACATGCTTCTTTACATCCTTGCAATCACCTGTGAGAGTGAGTTCACGCCTTCACCTCTGACTCTACCTGATGCACATTGTCGAAAGAGTATTATGCGAATATGATGCATTCTTCTAACTGTGGACCGTTTTGGAAACTCACATTCGCTGGTTAAGCTGTGTGATCTGGTCTTTCTGTTGATGATGATGCGGACCCTCATGACGTCTCTTGAAGCAAGGTTTTGGAGTCTGTTTTTTACTTTTGACGTGGAACTGGATAATGCGATATAATCTTGTGGATAATTTGTACTCATGGGCGATGTCCCTGATGGTTGATCTAAAATGATGTGCTGAAGGTGATGGCTTCCACGCAGGGTTCCCTTGATTATGGTTTTCGCCTTCCAATCGATCAATGTTTTTTGTTGTTTTTTTGTGAGTTAGATTTTTTAAAGACGTGACCTGTGATACCCTTGTCATTCAAAGAGGGTTCCTCTAATCTGTAAGTATCCCAGCGTGTTTGAGCTCCTTTGATAGAATCTCCCTTTTGGTCGAGTGAAAGTCACAGAGCAAGTTGGTCTGGTGCATTGCCAAGTTGAAAACAGACCTAATTGCTTGTATTTAATCATATATTCATGTAACGGATTCATAGTGCTGGTTGTATAGGGCTTACGAAAATTGCGATTGTGCTAGTTTCTTTTCTTAGCCACGGAGTTTCGGCTTTCTTCCTATTTCTTCGCGGCTCGTGTAGTCTGTTCTACCAGAGATTCAATGGTAATCAGTAATGAATGTGTCTTATCTACAGCGCCTCTTGCTTCGCTCGAAGTTTATGTCTTGTTTGTGAAATAGCAGTATGTTCGCGGGATCATGTCAAATTTTTTAGAGCGGTTTGATCCGTGTTTGCAGTCATTCTTCTAGTAGGGAAAACTTTGAGTCCTTATGTTCCGGAGATTATTAGTTGGTCTGAGAGGAATCGAGTAAGCAGGCAAGCAAATGTCAACAATTCTAGTTATGTAAGTATTTGATAGCATGCGGTTCCATTGTACTCATTGCACATTGGGAGTCGTCGAAGGGGAATTTGATGGCCGAATCGCGGGCAAGCTAGCGCCTGTAACTGTAAGTCTCACTTTGAAGGACTTAATGCAGGAAGTGCATTCGTGGCACTTATGGTTCAAGAAGATCTACGATGGCGTCTAGACTCTCTTAATTGAGAGGTATCACGTGTGTTCATTTTAAGGCTGAAGAGTTCAATTGCTTCAGAGTTTATTGACAGATATTGTCTCTATGCAACATCATTGCTAACTTATAGCTGCGATTTATCAACATCTTGATCATAACACACGTTCTCAGGTATATGTGGAAGTGGTGGATATAGTGTCTCCATCGAGAAAATGTGGAGTTAGTCTCCTGTTTTCGATAGTTTTGCGTTTTCTGGATTGCATATGGGTAAGACTGATCACCTAGATGACCTCGGTCGTTTTACTTCAAGGACTTCATTCATGGGAATTGTTTAGATATATATATATATATATATATATATATAAAAAGAGAAATTGTGGACTTAGAAGACCCAAATTGACCTAGTATCAGCAAGTTAGGGTAAACTTATCATTGAGAGTAGGCACTTTCCCTTGGACTAAGAGTCCCATCATTTTGGTGCGTTTGCCGGGAACATATGAGCTAGTACATATACAAAGGAAGGATTCCTCGAGGGATAATTATGGAATCCAAGTGATCCAATTGGACCGATTCCGAGGGATTTGAACAAAATAAAGTCTCGTATAATCATTTTTTCCTGGGGCTTAGGAGTGTTCAACACATTATTGCAGCATTATGGCCTTGAAGATTGTAAGCCTATTGCGACTCCTATGGAGATAGGTTTACGATTGAGTCTTCATGACGCTCGAGATGTAGTTGATGCTGTTCTCTATCAGCATGCTGTTGGATGCTTGATTTACTTATGCATTACTCGGCCAGATATTCAGTTTGTTGTCTCACAGATGAGGAGGTTTATGCATTGCCCAGGAGTCAAGCATTGGCAAGCAGTTAAGCGCATCTTTCGCTATTTGAGTGGTACTCGACTACTTGGGTTGTTTTATCCCAAGGGGGTCTCACTAGCGACAGATTTGCATGCTTTTTCTAACTCTGATTGGGCTGGTTGCTATGACACTTGTTTGTCCACTAGTGGCTTTTGCTTCATGCTTGGTAGCTGAAGTAGCCTACTTTGGACACTTTTAGTTGTGAGGCTAAGTATAGGAGAGCTTTCATAGCTACTGTTGAGTGTGTGTGGCTCAGATGCCTTATGGTTGATTTGGGTGTTGGTCAGACTTCTGCCACCACCATCTTCACTGACAGTCAGAGCGCATTGGCAGTTGCGAGGAGCCCTATGTTCCATGCTCGCACTAAGCACATTGAGGTGCATTATCACTATGTCAGGGAGAGGTTCTCTACTCGGGAGATCAGCTTGGCATATGTGCCCACGCAGGAGAACATTGCTGACCTTTTCACGAAGGCTCTTCCTAGGGAGAAGTTTGAAGCCTTTTGCAAAGCTTTGGGCTTACTTCCTTTTGTGGAGTGATTTCCACATAGTTTGGCACTTCCTTATACCTGAGTGCCAGCTCCTTGTTCACCGCATCACTCCGAGGGGGGATTTGTTGATATATTTAGGTAGTGATGTGTGTGAACATACTAGGACCACCGGGGCACTTTTTTCCCTCTTTAGGAGGTTTTTTTCCCCCGACTTGTATATACTCCTATTGCCCTAATGGGATACTTATCTTTGTACATACTATAGTTTGTGCTACAATTCAAACATCTTTCTTGATAATCAAGAACTCAATTATAGTTTGTGCAACAATTAAGACATCTCTCTTGATAATTAGGAACTCAAGTATAGTTTGTGCAACAATTTTGACATCTTTCTTGATAATCAAAAACTCATCTTTCTGTACATAGACTGCTCTGGCCGAATGGTATCCTCATATCCACTTCCTAAATGTAGTTAATGGTGTTGGGGATAGTAGCATGTCATAATTAAATGAATAATATTCTCAGAATGCAAGAACACTCATTCACTAGAGATGCATTCCTTCACAAACCTTTGAATTGAACCCAAAATAGCATAATGTACCTACTGTATTGCTGACAAAAGCATTGCTCATGGCCTATTGCAAATTTTTCCCCTTTCAGCAATTCATCCACTACTCTTTAGAAACTCTTCAGCAACCTCTTCAAAAATATAGCCCTAAGAACTGTCTTGTATTGACTTTGTCTCCTTAATTCACTCAATCGCCATCTGGAAGAATGTCCTCTTCAGCAACCTTACCCCCTCAAAAGAAATAGAGGCTAAGCTACCCCCTTTTGAAGACATTTCCCTCTTCTTCATATGGAAGCAAATTCTTTTATCCACAATCTCTACTGGACCAAGTAAGTCCTCAAGAATGGACTCTTGTATAGATGTAAGAGTCAGGCTCTGTGCACAAGCAACAATTGTACCTTTCTTGGGAGGCCCCAAGATACATCTAGTTGCAGTCAGGATAACATATTCCGAACACCCTTACAAGTCATGGATGAATCTTTCTGAAAGCTTTCTTCAACCTGTAGGGCACATGAATCACAACGGATTTATGAACCTCCACCTCCTTGCCCTACCTTCACTTACTTTCCCTTTTCAATATATGCCTCTCAAAATTTAATGTCCATCTTTGATAATCCATGTCTAGTGTGCAGCGCCAGCATAACTTAGCTTGAATAGTTAGAAAACCCTTTTCGCCTCTCTTTTGCATTTGTACCTGCAATATCAAGATAGTTGGCCCCTCCCAATCTATCCCATGTGAATCCTCACTCCTTTCTATAAGAGTTGTTGAACCCTTTCATGTGCCTTATCTCTCTTCCAAAAAGGGAAGAAGAACCCCCTTGTGGTGCACCCCTGAAAATTGGAATAGAAGACCATTCGAGCTTCTATATCACACCACCTCTCCCCTTCTCAAATCCTCTATGTGCCTCTCTGCCAAAGAAATTTTGACATATGGATCATATTTTCTCATTAAATCGTTTTTCTCAAATTTTTCTAGTTGAGTATTGTTACTTTAAGCATTCCCATAGGTTTCGTGATGGACATTCTGGAATCATACAGAATTGTTACTTCAAGATATTTAGGCCATAGATAAAGGTTTGCAACTTGATCCTTAATAATATGCTATAAAAAACCATAAAGACCTAGAATTGCCATAAGATCCCCCCCCCCCCATACTTCATCCTTCTTGAATTTCTCATTCATTGTTGTGAAGCTAAAGTCTTCCATAAACAGACTTTGAGATTGGTCATTCCCAACAACACTATTACGTCCTCTTCCTCCTCAATTATACCCTAAATTTGAAGAAACATCATATCCCTGATTGTAATTTTTTGGGCATACAACAATGGAAATAAAGGCTGATTTGATGAGCTTTGTGCTTGAGATGTTGATATAGTTGAGATTGTTGACTCTATTGTAGTAGATTGGTCCACAGAAAAGTGTTCAGAGACTACAAAGTGCTTCTAAGAATCTATGCATGTTTCCACTTATGTTGTTGATTCCAATGATGATATAGCAGTTTGGTTGATCAAAGACCCGAACACGGAAATCGGCACTGTAGATGATGTAGTCACCATGCCTTCTTGCCTCCAATGGACACCTCCAACTTTAAGGAGCCATCAATTGATTTATGTGAAATCAAAAATCTATGAAAGCCATCTATGATAGACTAATAGCCTATAGTGTTCCTTGCATATCCTCTACCCCTTCCCACAAACTTATGGGAAAAATGGTGGAGATAGAATCTCCATGACAATGCTTCACTATTGACCTTCTCCATGAGCTCTCTACAGAAAAATTGGCTATGGTACCATGTCAAGGGAAAGGAGATAAGGACGAGAGCTCCCACACACTCTTACACAACAAGAGAGGAGCACATATAGATTGAGCCAAGGAAGAATGATCTTCTTCTTCTTCTTCTTCTTCTAATACAGAAAGAGAATATACGAGAATGGACCAATACAACAATACAACTCGTGCAATATATAAAGAACAACAGACAAGGAAAATCCTAATGTTCACAAATGATTGAGTTGGCAAGAAAAGAATGCGCTATCACTCTCGGTAGATAAATCTAGTAAAGCTCACTAAAATCTCCCTAACATAGACTGGTGTGACCACTATACATGTCGCAGAAATTAAAAAAATGATTAGTGTCATCCTCGATCATCACATGTTGAGCTTGATATCTGAACCCAACTAATCTTCCAAGTGCTAAGAAAAAATTCCCTCTTTGCTAAAGATCAAAGTGTGATTTTGTTTAAAGATGAGGTTACACATATTGCCCATATCATCAATGCAAGCTATTATGGAATGGTTGCATCCTAGAAACCTAGGATAATGGAGATCTTTCTTGGTTTATCTGGATTCGATTGATGATTCATCAAGAATTATGCAAAGATTGATGTTCAAATGATTAAACAAATTAAAGGGAAAGGGATAGTCTTTTGTTTGGGAGAAGAACATATACAAATTATGGAAATAATGAAAGTAAAAATAGTTATAGCTCCGTTGTTATAGGTAATTGATCTCAATATACCATTTGTGGTTGAGGCTGACATGAGTGATTTTGGTATAGAAGCGATTGTAATTGAGGTTTGTCAACTAATGGATTTTGAGGGCAAGAAGCTAGAACTAGCTTAAAAGATTTTCTGTGTTTATGACAAGGATTTGTATGCAATTTTCCTTGCTTTAAATAAGTGGCATCATTATTTATATGGTGCCAAAGTAACAATGGGGTTTGAACAAGAGAGTATTTATTGGCTCTCTAACTAAAAAAATCTTAAAGGTAAAAAGGATCGATGGGTACAGACCGTTCAAGAGTTTGACTATAAGCTTAGGTATAGGAAGGGAAAGTTTAATATAGTGGTTGATTCTCTTAGTCGAATGCCTATGCTCAATGGATTGAGTTGTACTCAACTCACTAGTGGTTTACTTGAGTCCATTAGAGGCCTAGCCTTTTCTTAATCCAACTAACATGAAATACTAGATGGGTTTGCCTATTCCCTAGAAGTTGGAGCTAGTAAGCTATCTTTACTATTCTCTTCAATATTAGAAAAGGTGCACAATACCTAGGAGATGGTTTTGGAAAAGGTTGCATTTTTATGGTTTCAAACCTAGAGGGAACTCTAAGATAGACTTGCTCTCCTACCTTGAATTTGGTATCTTTATTTTGAGGATCAACATAGGGTCTAGCTCTATTCCAAGCTCTCCTAATGCTAAGCATATTGTTCATCTCTTCCAAGAATTCCTTTGTAGCTTGGAATTTCTCATGCTACAATCCTACTACATACAGAGCTCTTTGATGAAACCTGTACATAAAAAAACCTGGACTTCACTTGGCACTATTATATGCAATGTGTCATGACACTCATACAAAATGTTCCATCTCATCTGAAAGTCTCTAGGGACACACCTTACCTTTATATAATAGATATCCATCATGGATACTATATTTCTTCCACTTGCATTCTTCTTGAGTACCCATCAATAATCCATCCTCATTGGAAACCTATGTATCACTTTTTCTTTCTCTATGGCTTCCCAAATCTTGGAATATGTAGGATCAAGCCTACATTTCCCTTTAATGGACTCAAGTAGATCACTAGTGATCTGAGTAAAACTATAACCATTGCACATAGGCATGCAGCTAAGTGAGTCAGCCACTACATTAAAATTTCCCTACCTATACCTAAGCTCATAATAAAATTCTTGAAGGGTCTTTGACCGTTGAGAATTATGACCTTTAAGGCCTATTTGATTAGAGAGCCACTTGATGATCTCTTAATGAAACACTATGGTAACTTTTGTAGCATATAAATAACCTTGGAAAAACATTAGAGAATGAGCATTTGAATGAAGGAGATTCTATGATCATTTTTTTAAAGAAGAACAAAGATTTGAAGAAGCAGGTAATTTATGTTGTTGAAGTCTTGCTGGATAGTTCAATTGTGCAGACTATTCAATGGTCTTCCAATTCATATCAGATTCTTCTCTTATACTCTTCAATTGATGATGAAAGGCAATCCAAATGCCTTAACATTTGAGGATTTGTCTTTGTTCTGTTGCAGGAAGATCAGTCTAAGTAGAACATGTCCATTATGTATGTTGCAGATCAAGGTTTCTTAGCTAGTCAAAAGGGAAAGGTAAATGGAGCTAATTCGCTAAGAGTCACATGAGCAGGTATTATGATTATCTCTTTATGAGAATGTTGCATCTATCTACATGGAGCATAGTGAAGTAAATGTGAAACAAACAATTCTTTTGCTTAAGATCTAGTCAAGTAATTTGAGGGAAGGATTTGACATCTTTTTATTTATGAATTTATTTCTCCCTTCTTTTCTCATTGGCATAACTTCAATTTTCAATGCTTCGTTATTCGAGTATTTCATCAACCTTATTTCTCTCAATTGACCATTGAAGCCTTTTACCATCTAATGTCACGTTAGTTCATAGCTTATAGTCTCTGCTCTTGCTTATAGCCACAACTTATTGTCTTTTCTTGTTATTTATTTTTGATATCTTATGGACCTCATGGAACACTTTCGACATATAAAGCAATTTAGCATGATCTATAGACTCATCTCTATGCAAAAAATGTAAATTGTGGGCTTCTCGATGTATAGGGTTCTTCTGTAGCAGTTTCTTCTAACTAGGCACAAGGAAAGTGATACTTGCTAAATAAAATTAGTGAGGTTGGGAAAATAAAACTAGTAAATTTATTTTGGTTAGCTCTTAGTGATGTAACATTTGTGAGTGCCCACATGACTGGATGAATGCCGAGATTGTGAATTGAGGAGGATTCCAAGTCCTCACATTTCTCATGATTAGAGCTTGGAGAGAGCAATAGGAGACACTTCAACGTAGGCGTATGCATTTGAGCTTTGTTTTTTGACCTCTTTTGAGCTTTCTTGATACTTTGGGGCTTTAGAGAGAGAAATGTAGCATGTGTGAGTGTACAGGTGACGAGATGAATACAAATGTTTTGAAAGGTGATAGTATGTTTGTCAAATTCAAAGGTTGCAGGTACTCCTATTGGAGATGAACTTGAAGTTGCATGCTCAAAAAGGTGAGAAAATTGAAGATTTAACTAGCTATTAGAGTCGAGTTGGTAGGTTGAACTATGCTACACTAACTAGATTGGATATTTGCCATGGAGTAAGTGTCCTAAGCTAGTTTATGTAGAGAGTACACGCGTGGAAGCAAAATGAAAAGAAGAGTGTACTCACAAAATGAAAAAGTGTGAGAAACTCAAAGTGAGTAGAGCAAGAAATGGGTAAACTCACATGGATTAGAAATGAGCTTGCCAAGAGCATGGAGTATGATCCTAATGCATCTAACCAAGTACAAATGGGGGGAGAGGCCCTCCTTATATGGATTTGGGAGAGGCTCTCCAAAGTACATCTCATGTGGGATAATTCCCCTTAAAGGAGCATGAATACAATGGTAGAAGCAAATGGCAAGGTACCCAACTAAGATACAAAATGGAGATGCACTTATGCGGATACAAATGTAGATAATTTAAGAGCAATCATGTTGTCAACACCCCCTCTATAGCTCCATTTTGAAGCGCATGGATGCTATAGATGCCCACCAAGCATTGGAGGGGAACTAGAAGTAGAACCTTTGTGAACATGTCTGCTAGGTTCTCCTGAGAGGTACATTGCTCCAAAGTAAGCTCTTGAGAGATGAGCTTCGGTGGGAGGCTAGGAAAATACGATAAAGGTTGGGAGAAGGATGAAGAGGGAAGGGTGGGAGGGTGGGAAATTGAAGCCTAAAGAGCAAATCTGATGGCAAAGTCTTTTCTCAATGAGGAGAAAGCAAAACCACAACACTCAAGCACCACCACTAAAACAAACACTAAGCACACCACCAAGACCTCCACCTAGTTCTCTCATACCATGTAGAGAGTACATGTATGGAAGCAAAATGAAAAGAAGAGCCTACTCACAAAATGAAAGAGTGTGAGAGACTCAAAGTGAGTAGACCAAGAAATGGGTTAACATGGATTAGAAATGAGCTTGCCAAGACCATGGAGTAGGATCCTCAAGCTTCTATCCAAGTATGAATGGGGGGAGAGGCCCTCCTTATACAGATTTGGGAGGGCCTCTCCAAATTACATCTCATGTGGGATAATTCCCCTAAAAGGACAATAAATACAATGGTAGAAGTAAATGGAAAGGTACACAAATACAAAAGAGATACAATATAAAATGGAAATACACTCCAAATGGAGTGCTTCTTGGATACAAAATGGAGATGCACTCATGTAGATACAAATGTGGATGATGTAGGAGCAATCATGTCATCAACACTTTCATCATACTCCAAGGAAACATCACATGTAAGCACCAAAAAGGATCCTAAAATATCTCAAGGGAATTATTAATGAAGGTTTGCGATATCTTTACACATCACATATAGACATCAAGCTATTCTTTGGTGCAAATTGGGCAGGCTCTAAAGATGATAGAAGAACCACGTCTCGATAACTCATCTCTCTAGGTACAAAATTCATTCCATGGTCTTTAAAAAAGCAACCTACTATTGCGTTCTCATCAACAAAGGCTAAATATATAGGACTTGCAAATGAAACTCAGGAAGCAATTTGGATTAAGACCCTATACTCTCATTTACTTCTTAGGTCATCTAATCCTCATAATTTTGGGGATATAGCATTTCATTGCATCTTGTTTCTAACCCAATCGATCATGTGAGGGAAAAACACATAAAAATCATTACCATAATGTCACATAAAAGATCACAATTAAGGATATTTAATTATCATATGTGTAAGCTTATCAAGAATGTGCAGATATGATGACAAAGGCATTGGATGGAATCAAGTTAAATAGGCTCAAATCAATGATTGGATTGCAAGAAATGTTGAAGGATTGAAGACTTAAGCTTATTAGAATTGAGAGGGAGCTATTGGTGCACTAAGTAGTCCTAAGAGCTTTTTCTGAATTCATGAAATACTCTCATAAATTTGCTCACAAAGATATGGTCATATGATCACATGCTTTATAAAACTTCCAAGAGTAACACTCATGCAATTATCTTGGTCATTTGTAAAAGCTAAAAGTAGAAAATGAATCTTGTAGATTGAGGAAGCCAAAATCCACAAACTTGTTAATGGGGAATCAAAATTAAATCATATTTAAAGTGATCACTTTTAGGTGGATGACTCACAATATTCAAATTTAAATTCATGTATAAATACATGTACTTCTTAGTCATGGGATATGAAGCATATTCCTCAAACATTGAGCTGCATCTTTGAGCATGCATACACAGCCCTTACCCCCCACAATTCCAACCTCCCCAATCCTCTCACAATTAGGCACACCATACATACTTACACATTCTCATTCCCTCCCCCTCTGCATCGACATATGTATATAGTACCTCCAACAATGTACATACCGCTATTAATTCAATGATTAATTGTTCACTTCATCTTAGACATAAATATTAGCAACTAGAGGCACATAATGCAACTTTGAATGCAGAATCCATCTAGCTACAAAAACACATATTAGAGATAGATGCAAGCAATCAAGCCTTACAAGATCAGTACAAAGCCTCGCAATGATCACACAATGAAATTGAGTCCAAGCTGATGTGTACCAATAGGCCATGCAAACACTTGAAAGCCATCTTCATATGGCAATGGAATGCAATGCAAAGATTCAATGAAATATGGGTTTATTAAGAATCCATTAAGTAGGTTCACAAGAGGAGAATAGATGACTATAACAAGAAAATGAAGAAAATATGGAAGCTGAAATCGGGAACACCCGTGGATCATAGATTAGTCCATCAAGGTTCCAAGAGATGCCACAAGAGAATATCCATACTATGTTAGATGAGTATTGTGACCTCCAGAAGTCATACGACATTCTAGTCCTCTACTCAGTTATAAAAATAGTCAATCCTACCCCGCATCCCAATGCATGAGCATACTATCACCATCACAGAACCTACTGAGTTGACTTAACTATACAAGCAGGTGCAAAAATTACAAGCTAGACTATTACAATAGGAATGGTGACCCTCACCCTTGGAAGTGTGGACACTAGAAGAAACAATGGAAATCTTAGTGGGTCAAAGCTTTGAGGAACTATATGAACCCAAACCTATACTTAAAGGCTTTGTCTCTAAAGGAGGACAAGAAACATCCAAACCACAATGGTAGGTAAAAGAGATAAGATGAACACATGATGATTGAGTAGCCATAGAGATCCAATCCATGGCCAATATAAAAGATATAGTGCCACATTCTGAATACTTCCATAACCTCTCTCATGGTCTCATTACCACTTACGAGATGTAGTACAAGCCCTATTTTGTGTTGTAGCTGACCAAAATACAGAAGTGAAGCATGTCTTTGGCAAGGAGCAAATTTTTGCAACCCAATTTCAATGAGGAGATGTTCTAGAGAGAGCATAAAGAGGAACTATCTTTCAACCCAACTAGCCGTGACATTTCTAAAAGACCTATCCCAAGATGATGCAGACGTGGTCCAATGCTCCCATGCACATTATATACAACCCATGGTATGGGAGAATACCTAGGTGATGATCGTGGCCACTCTTTGCAATTAAGGTAAGAAATATCCCCAAGTGTGTCGATTTAATGAAATACCCTTACTTTGCTCCACCACAAGGGGCGTGCATTGTTGCATACATGATCTCCACAATTTTCCACTAGACAGTGCACTTAATGAACATGCACGATGCAGCAACAGAGATGACCATGAAGATATTCAAGCTAATGGTAATAATCTTCAAAATATTTGGTAAGGAAAAACCCCCTTATATAGCTACACTTCGCTTCAATGAAGGAAACTACGATTTGGTATATGATATGAGCACTACACCCCCTCTAAAGACTCTGTATGCATGGCATGCACATATCAGATATTTATGGCTTTTTACAAATACACTTTGGAGGAGATGCTCTCAGCAAGATTTCAGGATTACCACTCAAAAATACTGAGTTCTAGACCTGCCCATCTGTTGCAACTCTTTGTGGTGGAACAAGCTATACATGTGAAACCATTGAGGATGCCACATCTTGAGGTTCCAAGTGCTATAGACTAGGAAGAACGTATGATAGATCACTACATTTCATTGTAATTATTCATTTTTGGTAGTTGCAACTCCATTTTGTTGAAGCAAAGGATTCCATAAGCTTGAGGGATGTTACAAGAAATGGTGTACTAATTTTCATGATTTTTAGATTTTTTTGGGGCCACAAATTACCCTAGGAACCTAATTTTTAACTAGGGATATAAGGTCTCGATAACACCAAAAGTAGTAGAAGAACTATAAAAAGAGCTAGAGAGATGATTTTGGTGGTTCCTTATTGGGGATTTGAGCTTTACAAACACTTGATTGTATCTTGAAGTTAGAGAATATAAGATTCCAGTGTTCCACTCTTTGTCTTGCATTGTGTGTGTGTGTGTGTCTGTATATGTGTGCATGCTAATGTGCTTCTCACTCATGCATTTGTTCATTCCATTTGCTCACGTTGGTATTCCCATTGTGCAAGAGTGATAGCTGCAAACCTTTTAGACATGGCTCTACCTCATAATAAGTTCAAAGAATTTTCCAAAGATTTGGGTCTTCTTAATTTTGTACATTCTACATGTAGTAATACACTTTGTGTTATTTTTTCTTTCTTCCTTGTGTTATTTCTATCTACATTTAGGAACCCCAAAATTGAATATTCTATAGAATAAAACTTTATCATACTCATCCAACTCTAGATATTCAACAATGATGCCCACCTTTTTCTATAATTAGTATGTACAACCAACTAAGGATCGATTAACAATTTCTATTGATTACATCACTACATCTCTTTTTAAGGATCATCAATTATGAAAGCATGTCCTCAAATACAAAGGCAAAGACGAAATTTGACATCAAAGTTTATAAAAAAAATAGATTCTAGAATAAGACCTCAATTCATAACTAATTTCGAAGGTCCAAATATGGTTTATATTGTACCTTAAGGGTTGAAATTATGAATTTATCCTCAAAACTTAACATCAATTTCAGAATTAAATGTTTTACAAGCATTAAATTTATTGTCTCGTCTATGATCCTATTTTATGCCTACAAGATCAAGTTATTCCTATATTGCAAAAATAAAGTAGAGTTTTAAGATTGAACCATGAATTTTCAACCCGCAAAATACTTGTTAAACAAAAAGAAAAAGAGAATGGGAAGGAAAAGCCAAATATAAGTGAAAAGCAAGAAAGAGAAACACATTAAAAAAAATATTTGGAGAAAAAAAGAAGAAAGAGGAAGGACTATGACCCCAACAATGGATAGTAGGGTTTAATACACCTCTCTCTACATGACCTCATCTGACTTTTCTAGAAACACTTGAGCTATAAGACGCCTCGTTAACTGACAACCCTTGTGCACATTTCACAAATACCACTGATACATCATGCCTAGAAGTTGGATTCCAAATTATGCATCAATAGGCCTAGTTACAAGCCATGCATAGAGAGATAAAAGATTTTCCATGTGTAAGAAAAAATTGTATCTATAAATATATCTCATTTCATTTACTCTAAGATTTTAGATGGATCATTCTCAAGGACAAAGGTGTGAGGCCGAGTTGTAGCTTCTCCTTAGTTGAATTCACCTAAATTTCAAAGAAAACCTTTTGCTTACCAATAAACATATTGGATGACAATGCTAGGCAAGAGGCATATACATCAAGAAGCTTGAAATTCACATTTCTTGCATGAGTGTGTCTAGAGATCATGCTCGATTTCTTCATTTCTCCAAATGGATCCATGAAGTTTGCAAAGAATAAAAAATTAGGAATGTTTGAAAATTTTTAGGTCTAAAACCTTTTACGTTCCTACCGATCAACACTAATGTGAAAACTGTATTCTATATATGAAGACGAATGAGCCAAAAAGAGAAAATAAGTTGTGCCCAAATGGGAAAGGCTATAATGAAAGCCTTCAATGGTGAATCAATAGAAATAAGGGTGATGAAGGATTTCATTAATGACACATTGAAAATTTAGGATACACCAAGGAGAGCAAGAAACTCATTAACGCAAAGATGTCAAGTCTTTCAATCAAATTAATTGACTAAATTTTTTGAGCAAAGTATTTGTTTGTTTCACATTTATTTCATTATGTCTCACCTAGATAGATATACAATCCCTCATAACTAATCAATGATATTATTTTCACCTGAGACTCTTATTTTTCTCAATTGAAGCATAAAGTAGGATCCTTCAGCCATCATGACTTTATTAGAGGCACCAACATTATCAAAAAGATCATTTGTACATTTCTTAAGCATCCAATTTTAGTTCAAACTGCTTCATCAAGGTTGAGCGTGCATGAAAATTGCTCCATAATTATTCGAAGAATCCATAGTAGACCATCAAAAGAGTAGAAAAAAGAAAATTGTTTTAATTGGATCTAGAAGAAAAATATGAGAAAATAGAAGAAGTGGAGTTTATAGCATTATAAAGAATATAGGCTAGGATGTGAACAAAGATGCCATTACTAGAGAGGATAGATCACGAAGAGAGAGAAACTATAGAAAATATAAGAATAAATACATTAGAAGGATCCAACCAAGCATAAATAGAGTTAGGATCTACTGCAGAAAGGTACAACAAAATGAGTAAAAGATGTAAAGAAATAACAAAGATGCCAAAAAAAAAAGCAATAACGAAGAATGCTTCAAGACTCAATATACTACAATAGGGTGAGGGTTTCTCAATGTGTATTTCTGATAGAAAATGCCACAAGCACGATCTAAGTATCTGTGGCTTTGAAAACGTTGTTATTCCTATAGGCATTACAATACTCATCTAAATATGTGTGGGCATGCTACATCGGATGACATAATATCGGCCATAGTGCATGTCTTATTTCACTTTTTAAGACTAGCCGTATACTAGTCATAATGTGGGTCAATATAGTGATCGGTTTCTGAGCAATAGAAAAACCATTCTTAATGAAAATGTGGCAAAGAGTATTATATCGCTATGTCAATTCATATTGATGTCAATATATCCATTGCCATGCCAAAAGCATAAAAAACAAATCACACTTTTCTAGGTCTATGCAAGCTCGACCAAGCTTCTGTGTGGACATGTCTATATAGGGGGAACCCGCATAACCCAAAAAAATAATTAACTTCTCATGCATGTGTAGGCTACCATATGCCTATTTTTCCATAGGCTTGTACAACATGAATCGGCGTAAACCTGTACAGAGACATTCACATAAGCATGTACATAAACATTGACATAAGCCTTTACATAAACATCCTAAGCCTAAACTTATGCATAAACCTCTACATAAACAACATAATCAAGAAAAGAAATTGTATATAAAGATTATAATAATAAAATTTGACCAAAAAAAGCCTATCAAAATTTTAGTTAAACTCGATAAATCTGAAAATACAAGACAAAATCTCATCTCTTAACGATAGATATAAGTACAGAGCATTCATAGGATGCCTACAAAAAACTCTCTCTCTCTCTCTCTCTATACAAAAATCACATATGTATGGTACAAATGTAAGAAACTATGGCAAATGAGACAAAATACAAAAATGTGTATCACAAGGCTGAGAATGGAGCGACACAAAGAATGAAGCACCAACTTGCAATAGGAAGTAAAATGTGAACTTTATGTACATAAAAAAGTACATCAAATGAAAACAAAAAGCTATACAATCAAGTGATATCATCTCAACGATGTTAATAAATTTCACTTAGATATTCCCATATGATGGGAACTCCCATGCTCTCAAAATCAATCAACAGCACAATAAGCTCCCAAGGATATCCATCCTACTCTTCACCACATGTAGTAAAACGATCAATAGTTATAGAGTGCAAACAAAAAAACTATCGCTTTCTAAAGCCATCTATTATTTTTACAAAAAATATCTAAAATACTATCTTTTATCTTTTAACTATCTCTAAAAGTATCTAAATAAGTCCACTTGCATTCACACCCTCATGAGGGTGTGAACACGCATCGACTTATTCAGCAAAGAGCACAGAGAGTATAGTGAGTACAATGAGTATCGTGAACATAGTGAGCACAGTGAGCATAGTAAATACAGTAAGTACAATGACTACATTGAGCATAGTGAGCATAGTGAGTACACTTGTACAATGCGCATAGTGAGTACAATGAGCACAATGAGCATAGTGAGCATAGTGAGCATAGTGAGCATAGTGAGTACAATGTCACAGTGAGCATAGTGCACAATGTGACAGGAGCATAGTGCACAATAACAAATTTAAAAACAATGGAAGAAAACATCGGTGAAGCAAAACAAACTAGCTTTATAAATGAAAACCTGGAGTGGATAATGGAGGCAATCAAGGAGTGCTTCCTCCTCAGTTTCACTTACATGCTCATGAATCATGATCAAGTTTTGGATGGAAAGATGGAGATACTATGTCTACCTACACTAAATGTTTTTGGCAACCAGTATTACTTCATTTGCTTGGAACTATTCGTGAAGATACCTTGCAACGGCAGAATTATCATTGTATATACACTATTAAGCATTTCTTAAATCAACCATTGATTTTTGACAGACACATTAAATGGGCTTCATTCATACAAAATTTTTAGCCTACATCTAGCAAAGCTAATGTTGTAGTTGATGCCCTTAGCCATTTGCCATACCACAAACTAATATCATTTCAATCCATAATATTTCTATTGTTCATATTCATTCATTTCATGACATGATTCCTACTTAGGCATCTCCTTTATATTTTTCACAAACATGGAATGCTTTCAATAATTCTACAACATTTAGTAAGGATCACTACATTTTTTATCATGGATTCTTATATGTCCAACACAAGTTATGTGTCACACAAGGTTCTAAAGAATTTGTTATAAAAGAGGCTCATGAACCATCGTATATGGGTTATAGGGGCATACAAAGTACTCTTTCTATGTGTAAAGAATTCTTCTTTTGGCCACATATGGAAAAGGGTATTGCACACTATGTTTCCCATTGCACTGTGTGTCAACATGTGAAATGACATCATGGTAAAGCATTTGGATTATTAATGCCACTTCCCATACCTAATGAGCCATGGGAACGAATTTCTATGCATTTTATTACCGGTCTTCCTATAACTTCAAATGTATTTTTCTACATCTATTTCATGGGTTTCGAAACTTTATTCTTTCAGATCAACATGTTCATTTTCATAGGCACCTTTGGGTTGCATTCAATTGAAATTTAGGTTTCAAAATAGACTTGAAGTCTACATTTCATTCTAAAAGTAATGGGCAAAGTGAAGCTATGAATAGTTTTATTTTAGATTTATTACATTGTTATTATTTAGATACTCGAAGTAATTGGGATGAGAAACTTCCCTCACTACAATTTGCATGAAATAAAAAAACACATAGCACTACTCGACGTACAACATATGAGATTGTTTATGGTAAAAAGTTTCCCACTCCCATGTCTATTGCTCGAACTAATATACCTACGACTGACTCTTTTTCACAAGACCATATTTCTACAGTTCATGAGGTTCATGAGCACATTAAGAGGATTAAATAACATTACATTTGTAATGTTAATAAGAAAAGAGTAGCTAAATAGTCAAATGAAAATGATTTGGTATGGTTACCAATAATTAAAGGAAATTTCAACAATATTTCACAACATCCTAAGGTTAAACTTGCACCATGTTATTATGGAAACTTCCATATTATTCAAAATATTAATGAGATTTCTTTTAGACTACACATGCCTTTGCATTGGAATATACATAATTATTTTCATATTATTTTATTCAAATAATTTAAAGAAAATTTATCACTCACTCCTATTTCAGATGATCATCCTTTACTTGAACACGATGCTGAAATTTTAGTTCCAGATAAACTACTTGATTATGATGTTACTAATACACACACTCGTAAGAAATAGCATAGGTATTTGGTTACATATAAAAATCATTCACTTGAAGAATCTCAATGGATTCAATAAACATCACTAACTCCACACTATGATCATTTGATTTCTACATATCATTCACAGTCACATTAAATTCAAGTTTTCCAATTCCACACATGTGTTTTTACATGGAACATGATTATGATTGTTCAATGATGGGACATCTGACTGGCCATTCATGTCTATTTTATTATTGACAACCCAGGTTAGTTGCTAATCAATTGGGAGGCATGTTATACTTTATGGAATAATGGAAAGTTATATGGACTTTAATGTCTTGAGGTTTTCAATGTGATTTTTCTTTTGATTTAGCAGGCGAAGACTCATGAGGGTTTGAATGCACATGGAGTTGATGAAATATTTTTGAAGATATTTAGAAGAATATTTAGAAGATAGTCTATTAGCTTTTTTTTTGTAAAAAGAATAGATCGTTTTAGAAAATGATATTTTTGTAAAAATAGTAGATTGCTTAGAAAGCGATCATTTTGTAAATAAAGAAGATTTTCATAAATGCACACTTTTAAAAGTACTTCTATTTAGGATGTAATGAAAAGTTCTGGTGTATTTGGAAATTTGTAATGAAAATAAAACTTGCAATGTGCCCAAAATGGAAATTTTTGCATTGAAACCATCTCTTATTAAGAAAAATCCACATACATAACCTCATAATATTAATTTCCAATTATGAAAGCCTATCCCTTTGAACATATCAATTCTGTTATTTTCAATGAGTGTTTATAGGAGAGGTCTTGCCAAGGGTGAATCACCCTCGTAGTTTCTAACTCTTTACAACCTATTATGTTGGAGTTAGACGTCTAGGGAAGCGCATGAACAACACAAGGAAGAAGAAGAAGAAGCTTGGAGCACAACAGACAATACTCAAATGCATTACCACTAGAATGTACAAAGATAAGTATCCCATTAGGGCTAGAATGTTCACACATCACTACCTAAATATATCAACAAATCCCCCCTGGGAGTGATGTTGTGAACAAGTAGCTGGTACTCATGTATAAGGAAGTGTCAAGCTATGTGGAAATCACTCCACAAAAGGAAGTACGCCCAAAGCTTTGCGCAAAGCTTCAAATTTCTCCCAAGGTAGAGCCTTCGTGAAAAGGTCTGCAATGTTCTCCTGTGTGGGCATATATGCCAAGTTGATCTCCCCAACAGAGAACCTCTCCCTAACATAATGATAATGCACCTCAATGTTCTTAGTACAAGCATGGAACATAGGGTTCCTTGCAACTGCCAATGTGCTCTGACTGTCAGTGAAGATGGTGGTGGCAGAAGACTCACCAACATCCAAATCAGCCATAAGGCATCTGAGCCACAAACACTCAAGAGTCGCTATGAAAGCTGCCCTATACTCAGCCTCACAACTTGAAGTGGCCAGAGTAGGCTGCTTCTTGCTCAACCAAAATATACATGAGCTATCAAGCATGAAGCAAAAGCCACTAGTGGACAAACGAGTGTCATAGCAACTAGCCCAATGAGAGTCAAAAAAAGCATGCAAATCTGGCGGTAGTGATTCCCCCTTGGGAAAAAACAACCCAAGTACTCGAGTACCACTCAAATAGCAAAAGATGCGCTTAATCCCCTGCCAATGCTTAACTCTTCGGCAATGCATAAACCTGCTTATCTGTCAGATAGCAAACTGAATATCTTGCCGAGTAATGCATAAGTAAATCAAGCATCCAAGAGCTTGCTGATAGAGAACAACATCAAATGCATCTCGAGCAAAATAGGACCAATGAGCCGCATGTCATCAACATAGAGAATAATGATCAGAAGCACATCATTAGCATGCTTAACATATAAGGTGCTTTTAGTTGGACTCTTCTCAAAACCATGTGCAATTACATAGGCATGTATCTTCTCATACCAAGCATGTGGTGCTTGCTCTAAACCATATAATGCGTTCTTTAACCTACACACCTGGTTTTCATGCCCTTTCTGCAAAAAGCCACGGGGCAAAAAAACATACACTTCTCATTGCAAGTCATCATTTAGAAATGTTGTTTTAAGGTCCAACTGATGTACATTCCACTCACGATGGGCTACAGGTGCACAGATGCTCCGAATAGTAGTCATACGACATGTAGGTGCAAAGGTCTCATCAAAATCAATGCCTCTTTCCTGCACATAACCCTTTGCAACAAGCCTAGCCTTGTACGTATCAACTATTCCATCATGCTTACACTTGAGCTTGTATACCCACTTAGTGCCATCTTATTTCACTTTTTAAAACTAGCCCTATACTAGTGATAATGTGGGTCAATATAATGATCGGTTGCTGAGCGATAGAAAAACCATTCTTAATAAGAATGTGGCAAAAAGTATTTTATCGCTATGTCAATTCATATTGATGTCAATATGTCCATTGCCATGCCAAAAGAATAAAAAACAAATCACATTTTTCTAGGTCTATGCAAGCTCGACCAAGCTTTTGTGTGGACATGTCTATAAAGGAGGAACCCGCATAACCCAAAAAAATAACTAACTTCTCATGCATGTGTAGGCTACCATATGCCTATTTCTCCATAGGCTTGTACAACATGAATCGTCATAAACCTGTACAGAGACATTCACATAAGCATGTACATAAACATTGCCATAAGCCTTTACATAAACATCATAAGCCTAAACTTATGCATAGACCTGAACATAAATATCATAATCAAGAAAAGAAATTGTATATAAAGATTATAATCATAAAATATGATAAAAAGAAGCCTATCATAATTTTAGGTACACTCTATAAATCTGAAAATAGAAGACAAAATCTTATCTATTAACGATAGATATAAGTACATAACATTCATAGGATGCCTACAAAAAACTCTCTCTCTCTCTAGTTTCACTTACATGCTAGTCGATCATGATCAAGTTTTGGATGGAAAGATGGAGATACTATGTCTACCTACACTTAACGTTTTTTTGCAACCAGGACTACTTATTCATTTGCTTGAAACTATTCCTGACGATACCTTGCAACGGCACAATTATCATTGTATATACACTATTAAGCATTTATTAAATCAACCATTGCTTTTTCACACACACATTAAATGGGCTTCATTCATACAAAATTTTCAGCCTATGTCTGGCAAAGCTAATGTTGTAGTTGATGCCCTTAGTCGTTTCCCATACCCAAAAACTAATTTTGTTTCAATCAATAATATTTCTATTGTTCATATTCATTCAGTTCATGACATGATTCCTACATTTGCATCTCATTTATATTTTTCACAAAGGTGGAATGCTTTGAATAATTCTACAACATTTAGTAAGGATCACTACATTTTTTATCATGAATTCTTGAATATCCAACACAAGTTATGCGTCATACAAGGTTTGAAAGAATTTATTATAAAAGATGTTCATGAAGCATTGTATATGGGTTATAGGGGTATACAAAGTACTATTTCTACATGTAAAGAATTCTTCTTTTGGCCACATATGGAAAAGGGTATTGCACACTATGTTTCCCATTGCATTGTGTGTCCACATGTGAAACAACATCGTGGTAAAGCATTTGGATTATTAATGCCAATTCCCATACCTAATGAACCATGGGAACAAATTTCTATGCATTTTATTACCGGTCTTCCCATAACTTCAAATGTATGTTTCTACATCTAATTCATGGTTTTTGAAAAGTTATTCTTTCATATCAACGTATTCATTTTTGTAATCACCTTTGGGATGCATTATTCTGAAATTTAGGTTTCAAAATAGACTTGAACTCTACATTTCATTCTAAAAGTAATGGGCAAAGTGAAACTACGAATAGTTTATTTTAGATTTATTACATTGTTATTATTTAGATACTCAAAGTAATTGGGATTAGAAACTTCCCTTACTACAATTTTCATATAATAACACAACACATACCACTACTCAACGTATAGCATATGAGATTGTTTATGGTAAAAAGCTTCCCACTCCCATGTCTATCACTCAAAATAATATACCTGCGACTGACTCTTTTGCACAAGACCATATTTCTACAGTTCATGAGGTTCATGAGCACATTAAAAAGATTCAATAACATTACATTTGTAATGTTAATAAGAAAAGAGTAGCTAAATAGTCAAATGAAAATGATTTGGTATGGTTACGAATAATTAGAGGACATTTGAAAAATATTTCACAACATCCTAAGGTTAAACTTGCACCATGTTATTATGGAACCTTCCGTATTATTCAAAATATTAATCAGATTTCTTTTAGACTAGACATGCCTTCGCATTGGAATATACATAATTCTTTTCATATTAATTTATTTAAATCATTTAAAGTATCTTTATCACTCACTCCTATCTGAGATGATTGTCCTTTACTTGAACATGATGCTGAAATTTTAGTTCCAGATAAGTACTTGATTATGACGTTACTAATACATGCACTCATAAGCAATATCATAGATATTTAGTTACGTATAAAAATCACTCACTTGAAGAATCTTGATTGATTCATAAAACATCACTAACTGCACACTATGATCATTTGATTTCTGCATATCATTCAAAGTCACATTAAATTCCAGTTTTCCAATTCCATGCAATATAATGGAACATGATTATGATTGTTCAATGATGGGACATGTGACTCTCCATCAATGTTTATTTTATTCTTAACAACTCACATCAATTGCTAATCAATTGGGAGGCATGTTATACTTTATGGAATAATGGAATGTTACATGGATTTTAATGTCTTCAGGTTTTCAATGTGATTTTTCTTTTGATTTAGCAGGCGAAGACTCATGAGGTTGTGAATGCACATGGAATTTTTCAAATATTTTGAAAGATATTTAGAAGAATATTTAGAAGATAGTATATAAGTTTTTTTTGTAAAAAGAATAAATCGCTTTAGAAAATGATATTTTTGTAAAAATAGTAGATTTCTTAGAAAGCGATCATTTTGTAAATAAAGAAGATTTTCATAAATCCACACTTTTGAAAGTGCCACCCTCATGTATCTTCTATTTAGGATGTAATGATATATCTATAAATAAACATGCTCAGATAGACTCCTCCATCAGAATACGTGGGGGGAGATTACCCAATCTTGTGTCCAATATCTTGTCTCTATCTATTCTTTTTATGCTCTTATGAGATTTTATTTTTGTACTATCTCTAGATACCTCCATCTGCAAGATGCGGTCAAGAGTTCCAGTGTATGTGTGTGTATGTATGTGTGTGCATGTGAGTATGTGTCTATATGTGTGTGTATGTATGTACCTATATGTGTATCTGAATGTATGTGTGCATGAATGTGTGTTGACGAGCGTATATCAATTTGAGTGAGAGTCATCGGAATGGGAACATTTTTACCATACACAACTTCATACGGTGCACGTCCAGTAGTGGTATGTGTTGTGTTATTATATGCAAATTTACGTAAAGGGAGTTTCTCATCCCAATTACTTGGATTATCTAAAGAATAACAATGTAATAGATCTAAAATAGTACTATTTGTATCTTCTCTTTGCCCATTACTTTCAGGATGAAATGCATCGCTAAAGAATTTAATGAAAATGATTTTGTATGGTTACGAATAATTAAAAGACATTTGAAAAATATTTCACAACATCCTAAGGTTAAACTTGCACCACGTTATTATGGACCTTTTCGTATTATTCAAAAAACTAATAAGAATGCTTTTAGATTAGATATACCTTTTCATTGGAATATACGTAATTCTTTTCATATCAGTTTATTGAAATCGTTTAAAAAAAATCTACCACTCACTCGTAATTGAGATGATCCTCCTTTGCTAGAAGAGGATGCTACAATTTTAATTCTAGAGAAAATATTTGAATAATTCCATGAGCATTCACACCTGCTAAATCAATACACATTAAAAACCTCAAGGCATTAAAATCCATTTAGCATTCCAATATTCCATAAAGTATAACAAAAAACCTTTGGATCACGAAACTATCTAAGGCATTAGACAACTTAGATATATTCAAGTGCTCATGGTTTCATGCATAGTTGCTTTCTTCCCATCTATAGAGTAAGAAAGTAACTTTAAATTATACTTCCTCCCTTAATAAGCAAGAAATGATGTCTCTCATACCTCAATATCATTTTGGGAAGGTAATGCTAGGTATTTAAATTTGCCAAATCTATCTAGCATGATATTGAAAATAGCTTGGCTTTGCTTCTTCTTAAATGTTTGGCTTCCATATAGAAGTAAACTCTCTAGTCAAATGTACGATCAATTAATTTAAATTTATTAGATAGAAAAAGTGAGATTGAGTGCATGTGCTTGCATACATGCAATATAAATGACTCTAGCAACCCATAAATTGAATCATCCTTAGTATTCATGCACTTTGTGTTCCTTTTTCATGCAAAAAATGTACTTTCTTTTCATGCATCCTCATGGTTATGCATATGTTATGGTGTATTTGGAACATTTCTAATGAAAAGAAAACCTGCAATGTGCCCAAAATGGAGATTTTTGCATTGAAACCATCTCTTATTAAGAAAAATGCACATACATAACCTCGAAGTATTGTTTTCCAATTATGAAAGCTTATCCCTTTGAACATATCAATTCTGTTATTTTCAATCAGTGTTTATAGGAGAGGTCTTGCCAAGGGTGAATCACCCTCTTCTGACTTTTTACAACCTATTCTGTTGGAGTTAGACGTCTGCAGAAGCACGTGAACGGCACAAGGAAGAAGAAGAAGCTTGGAGCACAACAGAGAATACTGAAATGTATTACCACTAGAATGTACAAAGATAAGTAACCCATTAGGGCAATAGGCGTATATACAAGCCGGGGGGAAAAACCTCCTAAAGAGGGAAAAAGTGCCTCAATGGTCCTAGAGTGTTCACACATCACTACTTAAATATGTCAACAAATTCCCCCTGGGAGTGATGCGGTGAACAAGTAGCTGGCACTCATGTATAAGGATGTGCCAAGCTATGTCAAAATCACTCCACAAAAGGAAGTAAGCCCAAAGCTTTGCGAAAAGCTTCAAACTTCTCCCTAGGCAGAGCCTTTGTGAAAAGGTCTACAATGTTCTCCTGTGTGGGCACATATG
Source organism: Ceratopteris richardii (assembly GCA_020310875.1). Taxonomy (NCBI): domain Eukaryota; kingdom Viridiplantae; phylum Streptophyta; class Polypodiopsida; order Polypodiales; family Pteridaceae; genus Ceratopteris; species Ceratopteris richardii. Next base: position 106,853,219 of record CM035409.1, on the reverse strand, counting down.
CCAAGTTGATCTCCCCAACAGAGAACCTCTCCCTGACATAATGATAATGCACCTCAATGTGCTTAGTGCGAGCATGGAACATAGGGTTCCTTGCAACTGCAAATGCACTCTGACTGTCAGTGAAGATGGTGGTTCCAGAAGACTCACAAACATCCAAATCAGCCATAAGGCATCTGAGCCACACACACTAAACAATCCCTATGAAAGCTACCCTATACTTAGCCTCACAACTCTAAGTGGCTAGAGTAGGCTACTTCTTGCTCAACCAAGATATACATGAGCTACCAAGCATGAAGCAAAAGCCACTAGTGGACACACGAGTGTCATAGAAGCTAGCCCAATCAGAGTAAAAAAAAGCATGCAAATCTGGCGGTAATGATCACCCCTTCGGATAAAACAACACAAGTAGCCGAGTACCACTCAAGTAGCAAAAGATGCACTTAACCGCTTACCAATGCTTGACTCGTGGGCCATGCATAAACCTGCTCATCTGTGAGATAGCAAACTAAATATCTGGCCGAGTAATGCATAAGTAAATCAAGCATCAAAGAGCCTGCTGATAGAGAACATCATCAAATGCATCTCCAGCATCATGAAGACTGAATCGTAAACATGTCTCCATAGGAATGGCAATAGGTTTACATTCTTCAAGGCCAAAACACTACAATAATGTGTCAATATATTTTGTTTGACACAAAGCCATTCCACCATCAACATGCATAAAGTGAATGCCCAAATAATGATGCAAATGCCCCAAATTAGAGATCTCAAATGAGGCATGCAAATCAGCCTTAAAATAAGAAATATGCTTGTCAATAGGAACAATGAGCAGCATGTCATTAACATAGACAATAATGATCACAAGCACATCATTACCACGCTTAATGTATAAGGTGCTTTCAGTTGGACTATTCTCAAAATCATGTGCAATCACATAGGTATGTATCTTCTCATACCAAGCACATGGTGCTTGCTTTAAACCATATAATGCCTTCTTTAACCTACGCACCTAGTTTTCATGCCCTTTCTGCAGAAAAGCCATGGGGCTGAAAGACAGACACTTCTTCATGCAAGTCACCATTCAGAAATGTTGTTTTAAGTTCCAATTGATGTACATTCCACTCATGATGAGCTACAAGTGCAGAGATGCTCCGAACATTAGTCACGACATGTAGGTGCAAAGGTCTCATCAAAATCAATGCCTCTTTCTTGCCCATAACCCTTTGCAACAAGCCTAGCCTTGTATCTGTAAATTGTTCCATCATGCTTACGCTTTAGCTTGTATACCCACTTAGTTCCAATGGCTTTCTTGCCAAGAGGCAAGTCACGTAAAGACGAGGTACCATTTTTCATGATAGCATCATATTCAGATTGCATTGCAACCATCCAATGTTTAGAATTTTGTGCTTCATCAAACAAAACAAGTTCAGTCTCATCACAAAGACTAGATGCAGCCATAGCATAGCAATCTGATGCAAAAGAGAAACTATGAGATTCTGATCGAGTATGATATTATAGAGGTGCATCTAATTTGTTTTCATCCAAAGTTTGCACCATCCATTTTCACATAGTCTTTGCCTGATCAATATCAAAACTCTCATCAACAAGTGCATCACATAAGTCTACATCAGTAATGGGATGATCTGTATCGTCACATGAAACCTGCAAAGGCTAAGAAGCTGCCTCATTAGGACTACCACTCGACTGTCCACCTCTAAAATAGCAAAGTATCATACATGTCTTTCGAGCTAACAGATGTCTCCTTAGTACATGAAAGCAATGGCTGAATAGCATCTTCCACAAAAACAACATCAGGGCTAACCAAAATGCATTTAGTCTATGGAAGATACATATGATGACCTTTACTTTCAAAACTGTACCCAACAAAAATACATTTTACTGCTTTATCATCGAGTTTTCTACGATGTTGTTCAGGCACTAATGCATATGCCAAACAACCAAAAACACGCAGATGAGCAACAGATGGCTTGCGATCATGCCAAGCCTCATATGGAGTGATGGACTGCAACACCTTGGTGGGACACCTATTAAGTACATATGCTGCGCACATGATAACCTCAAGCCATAAACTATGTGGTAAAGCATCACTCTTGACCATACACATCGCCATCTCCATGCATGAACTCTTCTTTTGTTCAGCAACTCCATTTTGGTGAGGTGTATATGGCACTGTGCAGTGGTGTTTTATCCCATGTTCAGCCAGAAATGCATTAAAATCAGAAGACATATATTCCCCCCCTCGATCAGAATGGAGGGTGCCCCTTTTACATGCTGATAGATTTTTAGCCAAAACCAAAAACTATTTGAAGCACATGAACACTTCCGACTTTGCCTTAAATGGATATACCCATGCATGCCTCGAAAAATAATCGATGAAAGTCAGGAAGTAAAGATAATTTCCAAAAGAAGGTGTTTGCATAGGACCACAGACATCACTATGTACAAGCTGCAATTTCTTTGTAGCATGAACTGAACCATCTTTTGGAAAGGAGGAACACTGCATTTTGCCCAAAATACAGCCTTCACAAACATGTTTTCCGCGTGCCTCAAGTTTGGGCAAAGAGGACACCATTTCAGATTTTTGCAAGCATATCAAACTAGCAAAATAATTTCTTTATGATATGATCATTTCCTTTCTAGTAATTGCAAAATAATTTCTGCTTTTTGATTTCTTTTCATCTTTGTCTTCCTTCTTCGATTGTGCAGAATTAGCAGATTTCTGTTTACTGGTTGAAGAGCTCCATTTTCCTTTGCCCTTCTCATTGGCGAGGAAAGTTTGATCTAAAGCACGCATAATGGACCTATTCTGCCTAGACTAATCTTCCTGTAATCCTCAAATAATAAGGCATTTGGATTGCCTTTGACCATCAAACAAAGAGTAGAAGCAAAACTCTGATATGAATCAAGAAGACCATTAAGAACGATCTACACAAGTGAGCTATCTGGTATAACCTCATCAACAAAAATCAATTGTTCCTTCAAGTCTTTGATCTTTGTTAGAAAATTGTCCATAGAATCACCTTCATTCATGTGCTCACTCTCCAACTATTTTCAGAGATAAGCAACACGAGCCTTATTCCTAGCTTGGTACAATGTGGTAAATGGCACGTTTGACAAACAAAGCTATCAATGCATGTGCCCGGGCATCTTTGCCATCCCAAGGAATTTGCTCTCCAATAGGTGCAGTAGAAAACACAACACGAATAGGAATATGCAGAATATCATCATCTTCGACACCTTCTGCATCAGCTTCAGTACCTGCAGTTGTAATAGTTGTAGATGTGATAGGACATTTTTCAACACCCTGCACAATGTTCCCAGCCTTTTGCAACCAATACACATCGCATCATATGAGCCCACAACCGGGAGTTGGTACCATCAAACTTATCCTCAACAGTCAACATACGAAATACATCATTGCTTTTGGCAATGGCCGGTGGCTAAAATACTTTGATGCAAAAAAATGAGTGTATCTCAAAAAGTTGAACAGAACTGCCAAGACAAATTCTCCTAAACCTGTAGCAGACTTCGAGGTGTTTATATTGGCAAACCGAAATTGGTATATACCTTTGGCACAAAAAGATGAAATAGCCTACAAAAGCGCAATGATAGTGCATTTGGAGGTGGAAAGGAGCTCAGATCATGATTTCCGCACCACAAAGCTAAGTTATTTTGATCTCGAAAACACCTTGAGTATGCTCACCAAAATTTATGCAATTTTGAGACTACAATCGGAGAGGTATTGACGATGCCCTAGATGAAGCGGTGACCTTCTCTGATACCAATTGTTGGAGTTAGATGTCTGCGGAAGCACGTGAACAACAGAACTTTAAGAAGAAGAAGCTTGGAGCACAACACAGAATAATGAAATGTATTACCACTAGAACTTACAAAGATAAGTAGCCAATTAGGCAATAGGTGTATATACAAGCCGGGGGAAAAAAACCTCCTAAAGAGGGAAAAAGTGTCCTGGTGGTCCTAGAGTGTGCACACACTATATACGAAATAGAAGTGCTCGTTCTAATCTTGAAAATTAGAAATTATTAGGGAAAGCTCTTAATCTTATGGTTGAGTGTATAATTCCGTGGATATCTCAGTTGCCTTTGTCCAAATACATTAATGAAATATTGCAGAGGTAAATTTAAGTTTAGATACAAAACATTTTGTTTTCCAAGATCTAAGAGCATGTGAAAGTACAAGAAAAATGCCATTGTGCTCAAAGTATGCAAGAGGCCATTGAGTTAATAATTTTGATGTGATAGTTGTATTAGGCTCCACTCATCATATTTCACCTTTTCCAAGTGGTGCATTCATGAGACAAAATAGCATAAAAGAAAAATTATACAAATTAAATAAAAAAAACTTAGTAGAGCAAACAATTTTAAACTTGACTATGCTTTTCTTTGGGATCATCCCTATTTTTCTTTCAAACTTTTGTATGACATCCTATTTGTCTTTCAAATGTTTGTAGTTGACAAAACCATTGGAAGTATCATACAACTTGGAAAGCTCTAGTGTATGGTGGTTGATAATGACTTCGGCACTACCCTTGTCTGCTGTGGTACCTGTTTGAAAAATGAGGCTATCTGAAATTGTAATGAAAGTGAGGAAATGGTTGTGTACGAAAAGCCATGAGCATTATTGCCGAGATGTTGGACACTCGTTTGTGCATTTCTTTCACTTTCAACCCTTTTCAAATCAACCTTCTAGATCTATTGCTACACTTCACACTTGGATTGCTTTTGTGTGTGTGTGTGTGTGAGAGAGAGAGAGAGAGAAAGAGCCAGAGAGAATCCATTTTCTTCATGTGATCCTCGACATTGACACTCTACTCTAGTAGCTTGTGTCTCCAATTCATCAATACTTGTAGAAAATCCACTCTTGAATGATAAGATTTGTTGCACACAAATAGACCTATTAGAACACACAATAGTACAACCAATAGAAGAGCCTCCTCCATGCACAAGGATGCCTTCCACACTAGATAGAGGATGATCTTGGTCCACAACTCCAACAATCAGGATCTACAACAACTTCCCAATGCACAAGTCTAATAGAAAGTTACATACCGAATATTGGAACATCATCACCTTCTTTATAAAAAAATTTGGTGCAATCCTCCTAGAACTATATCATCTAGACTCTGATCATGTTTTGTGCCTACACCATCAAATTCTTCTTTCATTGCGCAAAAAATGCATAGTTTTAAAATTGGACCATGATTTCTCAACTAGCAAATACATGCTGAATATGTACATTTGAATCTTCCTATCGCCATGTGGAGACATTCTTCAAGATTAAAATGATCAATGGAGATACAGATTAAAATGCATGTAGACCTTCCGGCAATGTACCAAACATTTGTTATTATAGTGACTTATTCTAGATAATGGGCCCTTGAAAGGAAACAAGGTCAAGGTCATTAAAACTATTGAAGGTTTGTGTGCATACTATGGGAGCATGGAAAATTTGTTCCATCTTTTCGTGGATTGCTTTCATGCCAAGAGGTTTCACCATGTTTTTCAGCACTACCAAGACTTCAATAAAATTTACTTCCTAGGTATCAAAGACATCTTGATTCGTTGTTGTAATAACATGAACTTGGCTCTTTGGAATATCTGAGGAGGGTATTTTCTATGGAACATATGGATCAGTAGAAACCGATTTGTATTGAGCTCTCGAAAAAAGGAGAATTTATATTCCGTCATATGTGTCTTACATAGGATTGGAGTTGAGATCCTTCATGCCATTACTGATGTCTCATCATCCTTATCCAATGCAGTAAGTAGATATCACTATAATAGATGGAGAGAAATCTTCCTTTCCTTATATTCTAGGGAGAGATGTATTATGGTTCTTTCCTTTTAATCATTGCACACTAGCCATTGCACACTATCTATACTTCATGAATTTAAGAACTTTTCCTTGTTGTTTGAGGGAAAAAAAGAGGCAAGATGTTGACAGTTGTTTTTTAGCAACGAAAAAACACCAGAAACATATGCTAGCGGCTCAAAAGCCCAATTTAGAGGAGAAAGCAACTTGGTTCAACTTGTGATGACATCTCTGGATCGCCCAATTTGGTGAGCTACTGGCTTACGGCATTGCGGATGGCAGTTGTCGTGGATTTGGAGGCTGCCTGAACCCATTTTCACTATTCTATGTGCTCGACGATGCGCTGAAACCATAACTTTTAGGGCGTAATGAGTCATTATATTCCACGTTTTCAAGCTTACTTGGATTACGATGCATGAAGCTTTTCACTTCAGAACACTCGTCGTAAATCGCCTGCTACACTGCTTGCCTCCAGCTATGGATCAACTGAGAATTAGGGCTTGGCTTAGTCGTTACACCACTCCTATGCTACCATCAGAGGGCGGTCGTGCGTTATCTCATTATCGCCATTATTCGCCCTATCGCCCCCAAGACTTCTGTACCATGTGTTGCTGAATCCTCCTCAACTATCAGCTTTCAGAACACCTGCGTTGGTCCGGTCACGTCTCCATTCACTCATGTTGCAACGCTCTTCCCAAAGCATCAAAGTATCAAGAAAGGTCGGAAGAGGCGAAAGAAGAATTCTCAAACGCATACCTGCATTGAAGCGTCCGGCGTTGCTCTCGGCCCGTGAGAGACGCGAGGACCTGAGTGGGGTTCGCCGTGTTGGAGTAATAAGTCGTAAGCTCCAACATTAAATAATTAAGCATGTAAATAGAACCTTAATCTCACGAACGGTGATTCTAAACGTCACCTTCTCAAGGCACGCATGCCAATGTAATGCTAACTCACGTAACTAATAAAAGACAGTTAATCTTCTTCCTACGTGCGCGTCTTTGTGGGTTTCTCCGCTCTCCGATGTTTTCTACAACATGGTATCATCGCGCCAGGCCCTGTGCACGTGTGCGCCATCTTCGCGACCTGATCAATCGCTTCCACGAGGCGCCCTGCAGCACCATGGTCGCCTTCTACAACTCGTGCTGCCTCTGCAACGCTGCAAGCAGCCCTTACACATCTACCAATGCCCTGTGCCGATGGCGACCTTACCTCGTGTCTCTATCAAGGCAGATGACTCGAATCCCTGCCTCCAAGTTGCGCATGCCGAGCATCCGTGGGCTCCAGGAAAAGCGCGACATCCGACACCTCGACAGGCACAAGCCTTGCCTTTGCACATTTCGACGCCAACAGCTCGCCTCCCTGCGCTTCCTATTTCACTCGGATCAGATGTGGAATGTCCTCCACAATGCTCGCACGAGCGACCTGCAATATCGTCTCTCCGCCCTCCTCCAGCTTTGCTGGAACGATTCCCGGTGGCAAAGTGCTGGCGTTCATGCCGACCCACCGCACTGCCGAAGTCCGACATCCCTCCGCAAGCTTCCCTACTCAGCATCGTGACGTGCGATCCTGACGTACGCGCATACTCTCCACAGAAGCGCCACAACAAGATGGCATTATCTCCACAGAAGTGCCACAACACGACGCCCGTAAGTTTTCTATGAGATGCATTTCTTACAGAGAACTCCTGGGTACAACCCAGCTCAACCATGCAGTGCCCGAACCCGAATCCTGAGCATAGCCACAGATATACCTACCACAGAGCAGTTCAATCGTGCAGTTTCGACACCTATTCGAGGTAACATGTGCTCAATACACTCTCATCTCTTTCCAATTTCTTGCCTCCTTGATGCGCAGGAAATGTCTCAGTCATGTCCTTCATGCACTACAGGATTTAACCTCAGCAATGTGGCATCCATAATCAACAAAAACAACATAGATGCAGACTCCCCTCTTCCTAGCTACTCGAGATGTGGCAGCATGCACATTCCCTTCATCGGTAACACTTTTTCAGGATGGTCAAATGAATGCAGATAGGATACTCGAAAGCTATGGAAATCCTACAGTACAATTTGCTACGTGCCAGTTTGTGTGTCTTCTTCCAGCAAATCTAGATGCGCAAAGACCAGATTGGAATACTCCTATTGCAGAATTATGCCTCTACCTATGCACGGATGAATTAGCTTCGTCCACTAAGTTCGAGAATCGTGTCACGTTTGCAACATTCCAGAAATTCATGGATAAATTACAGGCATTCACATGTCTTGCTCGAATGTGCACAACAAACAATATTGGCAACTTGAATGAACGCATGCTTACATATATTTTCTCACGATTCTATGTTCCAAAGCTTGAAGAGCAGCACAAGTTCGATTTTGTGAACCAGGTCTCTCATGGGTATGGATCCATATTGACCATTAGCTTCAAGCTCACCGCTCTGCAAATGCATGCTATCAGTGATATGTCTCCAAGCAAGAAAAGCAGCACCTCAAGTTCCACTGTGATCCAGCCTGTCTCAGCCTCACAAGGATTCTTGCTGTTGTTCATTCCACACATTTTCCAGGAACAACCCTCAATAGAGAAAGGCCCTAGATATGCACCTTTCGATCGAGGCATTCACCTGTGCAGCATTCCTCCTCTTGGAGGGGGAGTAATAGGTAAATGTCCAAGAATGCGTAATGCTTCATCTAAATTTCAACAAAAAGTCAAAGAAGGAAATTTCACAAATGCTGTGTCAGTATTTCAACTAAAGATGGAGACACTTGTCCAGAAGACAAATTATTCCCAAGCCAAAGATTCAAGTTCACAATGCAGATATATGTCGAGATGCAAGTACAACGAAGGAACCTATACTTGTACCAAAACAAATCAGAAGTCAAAGATTTTATGCAGAACATCCTCTTGCAGCAGATTCAGACTATTTTCAGTGTCACACCTCCATAATGTATTTGTAACTCAATTATGAGATTTCACGCTTATCGACTTAGGAGGGTTGTGTTGGAGTAATAAGTCGTAAGCTCCAACATTAAATAATTAAGCATGTAAATAGAACCTTAATCTCACGAACGGTGATTCTAAACGTCACCCCCTCAAGGCACGCATGCCTATGTAATGCTAACTCACGTAACTAATAAAAGACAGTTAATCTTCTTCCTACGTGCGCGTCTCTGTGGGTATCTCCGCTCTCCGCTGTTTTCTACAACACGCCGTGGACGTGCTGCAGACAATTTTTCCATGATTTTTGAGCACGACGCAGAATTCATGGAGAGGGCAGCGGCCAGCGCTTCCCCATCTGTACTGCCTCCTGTGGATAGAGAAGGAAAAACAATGCAGAGCGATAGGTTTGGCAGTGCGGGATACACATTTAACGTGGATGATCGCAGCGATGATTTGGCATCATGCATACTGAATACGGGCACCAGGATAAAGCACAATGCAAGCTGTGAAATACATTTCCTTAAGGCGCCCCAGCCGAGTCGTTTTGATGAAGAAGCACGCGATGAAGGTAAAGATGATGTGAGAAGAAAGTCCGTCACACTCAGTTTCTCGCCTGCTCATATAGAGCCTTCATTGATCTTGTCGAACACAGAACCTTGCACCACCATAGCATGTGTAGAAAGGATCTACGGCGCGTGCTTAGCGCCTGTAGTGCTGATAGATGGTGCGACCATGAGAATCCGGTGGGCTAATTTCGCGTATTCAGAAGCCTGCAAAGCTACAGTGAATGCCCCCTCTGCTGACATGCTGTGGGAGCCTTCCCGAGTCGGGCACTTTCAAATACACCTTGAAGGGCAGTCGAAGTTTACCCCAGCGACTTTATGGAGATTATCGGGGAAATCGGCCATGAATGTTAAGGGTTGTGAGTTTCACAAGTCTCGAGTACCATTGCGGACAAACGCTCTTACAAATGACGAAGCACCTTCGAGCTTGCTCTGCTCTTCCAAACAGCACAGATATTGGTTGCTCGAGGATCATCGGCCCGGAGCCAAGACGTCCAGTTTGCTCAACGATAAGTGTTGAGAGTATAACCGCGATTTCGAATGCTAAAGTTGAATTGAAGTACAGTTCCGAGCATGTTGAGTCGCGATTGGAAGAGAGCAATCTACCAGGGCTCATTGCCGATCTACTGAATGTTGTGAGGTGGGTGAATACAGCCTATAAGGCTATGGTTGGCCAACCTGAATGCCCATGGCTTATGTCAACTGTGCATAGCTGCTCTTTCATTCCTAAACCGACCGAGTATCTGGTTAGGGATATCTAACCAGATACTCGGAGTTTCCATTACAATTTCTAAAATGAAAGGAATGATTTCAATTATTCATTGAGCAGTAGGTGAATAAAATGATCCATTTCCAATCGGATATATATATATATATATATATATATATATATATATATATATATATATATATATATATATATATCCAACTATTGCTGGGGCGGTGCTGCTCTCATCTAATGTGGGCATCCGAACATCAGCTTCATCGTTTTCCGGAAGAGTGAATGTTCAATGGGCAAGAAGGAACTCCGGCCAGCGCACATCCATGACACTACCATGCGACGTGACAGCCTTCGCAGCAGAGCACCCCAGAAGGATGCTGGCATGGCAATTCGACATCCATGCTGGCCTTGGCTTCACGTGTCCGGCGTGAAGTGCCCATATAGTTCCCATGACGTATTACATGTGAGTTTGCACAATGTAAGGGGAGAGCTTTAGACCGCGCAGGATCGATGCAGAATCGGAATGGATCATCCAATCTCATGGGAGAGACAAAGCAGGATCAACGGAGATAAGTCATGCGGAATGCAGAACATATGGAACAGCTTCTGTCAGCGCAGGATTAATGGAGAGCTGGAGATGGGTAATCCACTAATGGCTCTCATGAAAGAAAGAAACTGCGCAGGTTGAACGGAGATGAATCTTGGCTCTCATGAAAGAAAGAAACTGCGCAGGTTGAACGGAGATGAATCTTGTGGGTGTCTTCAAAGTTCTCGTCAAAGAGGACTGCTTAATGACCATATGCACATTCACATCTTTTGGCGGGAGGCTTATGTGCTCAGAATCGATTGACATTTCCAAGTGTTCGTTTACTGTTGAGAAGATCGAAAGAGCTTTCCAGACCAATTTCAGTAGCGCTACCAAATGGACATCGGCAAAGTGTCTTTTATTCATACGTATTTGTAAGAATTTGTGTTGTATATAACTGAGTGCGATATTCTAAATCTTCTGTTTTTTGGGCGGGGGAAGCGTTATAAATCTTCTATCTTTTGAGTACGATATATCTCCTTGTTGAGCGGTAGCCAGTAGATATATTTCAATTCACTACTTAATTCCTCATCACTACTTAATCAAATCATATATATGTATTTTATTTCTTGATTTGTTGGCGCACTGTATGCTTGAATTCCTCATCACTACTTAATCAAATCATATTAATTGGAATATATCATGTCTAAGGGATATTTATCTTTCTGATTAAAAAACTATTTATGCATCGTTTGTTTACTTGTCACCTGAAATAAGAGGTGCATGTGCTTAGTTTTTTTTTACTTAGTTTTTTTTACTTAGTTTAAAACAGGTTTCCTTAACCAATACAACTTCAAACCGTGCATATCCAATAGTACCTTTTGGTGATTAGTAGGTCTTCACCTCATTTTTAGGGATTGTCTATAGAATGAAAGTATAATAAATTTTAAATTTTGTTACTAGTTGCTTCACGTTGACTTATTCCTTCAACATCAAATGCAAAACTAAAGTCCACTTGTGATCTTAAATATGTAAAACGAAGAGATTACAAAATGAGTATCATAATATAAGAATGTAATTTAATGAAAAGCGTGTTGTACAAAAATATATTTGATAAATATTTTCTCAGCTTGCGGTGAAGACATTATCTTTCAGAAAGGAATGAAACATGAATGTTTTCTACTACTGAATAGACCATAGCATCATGTGAAGATGCATATAAAGACTAATAATCAAATCCATAGAGATCCATTGGCATGGTTATTTAGGAATCGGTAGGGGAATCATTAACTCATGGTTTTCCATGATAGTATTTGATTCTTTGATGCATAGTACATTTTGACGTACATTGTGATATCCTTTTCCGTACAAGGACAAACAAAAGATACTTTACATGCATAATTCGTCCTTAAAACTCCTTAGTGTTCCATATAAGGAGGCTCATTTATAGATTCTATTTAAAAACTGAATTATTTCTTGAAACAAATGATTTTGAATGGTATAAAATTATTAAAAAAATACAAAAAGTTGGATATTTAAAAGGAAAACGACTAAGAGCATCAACGACTTTATTAATTTATCACACATAATATCAAATAACCTGCTTTGGTTAGCTACACACTTCGGCTAGATATGTGCAAAAGCTATCTTATCAATTCATGTGCTTAGTCATCAATTATCTTATTAGTTTTTCACATGTAATATCAAATAACTTGCTTTGGTTAGCTAATCCCTTCAATTAGATCTGTGCAAAAGCTCTCTTCATAGGAGCTTGTGAGCTCTAAGCATTTTTTGTGACTTTCGCTTCTCAAAATAGAAGGTTTCTTCAAATCTAGTGAAGCGCAAGTCACCTATTTTGATCAAATATTTTGGCAATGAATTTACAAAGAACTTGGTGTCTCTATATCCATATTTTGCTAGCTTAGCAAGTACATTATGCATCCCTTAAGTCACATTGTTTGGTGTAGAGAAGGTTTGTTGCAATACCCTTTCATCTCTACATATATCCCATCACCTCTTCACATTGGTATCACAGCTACTAAGCATCATGGGTGATAGATTCCCATCATATTTTGAAAAACTAGATGGAGGCAGTTACTCAAGATGGTCACTCAAAATAGAGGCCTATATGGTTACACATCTGGATATGAGATGATTCCAATAATCTAAAGCATGGTCCAACCAACACAAGAGGAGCAAGAAAAGTTAAATTCATGGTGTTGAAAGGATGGTTTGGCAAGGTGATACATTCTTAACTCTGTCTCTAATTTTTTTACTTCCTCATATTCGGAATTCCAAGAAATTGCAAGAAACATGAGATGGTCTTGAAGTGTCCTTTACCAAGGCTAGGAAGAATGAGTTATGATGGAGTTTACAACACTCAAGAAAATGCCCAAGCAAAGTGTGATGGATTTTTTTGACAAGATGAACGACATTGTAGATGAACTTGCAAGCATGAGGAAAGTCATTGATGAAGAACAAACACTAAGGAAAGTTATCAATGGTATCAAGGTTGATGACAAATGGGAAGCTTTCAGCACAGCTATGGATTTTTTACATGGACATGAAAGTTCTTGACTTCAACAAATCATGGGACAAATGTTCACACATGAGGCAAAACTTATAAAGAATGGGGACAAACGAAGAGGTAATCAATCCACTACGTCTCTCTATAAAGATAAGAATACAATTAATGATATTAAAGGTAGAGGCAAGAAGTCTAATAATGAAGGAAGCACCTATCAAGACAACTTTGTAGGTAGAGGCAGAGGTAGGAGACAAGGTAGGAGAAGAGTTTAAATCTGATCAGCTTGTGCTATATGCACTACAAGAATAACGGAGGAGTAGCAATGCCCCCGATTGAGGAAAAAGCAGGTATCATCGCTTATGGAATGCTTCTTTAAAAAGGCATGGCATAAATGATGTTGAAGGGAAAGAAAAAAAAAAATAAATCAAGTCCATTGCATATGCAATACTTAGAATCACTTAAGCAACGCTCATGCCAAGCTTTGCTGCATGCATCAAAGCCTAGCAAAGCTTATACCAATGCAGGCAAACTGCTTGTGATGCTTTCATGTCGCATAAGCAATCGTCAAAGAGTTGAAAAAGAAATTAAATTTTTCCGAGCACATTTGTGCCAAAATTGAGCGAACAGACCTAGATTGAAGAGCGAAGAGCGGCCCCAAGCAAAGAGGGACCTCGAGCAAAGAGTGACCCAGAGCAAGCGAGTCGTGAGGTAGGTACACATGCATACACACACACATACATACACACATATGCATACACACACATGCACATACATATGCAGGTATGCATAGACACAAATAAATACACACACACACACACACACACATATATATATATATGTATATATATATATATATATATATATGTGTGTGTGCGTGTATATCTATATATATATATATATATATATATATATATATATATATATATATATATATATATATATATATATATATATATATATATATATATATATATATATATATATATATATATACATATACACATACACATACATCCACACATATACACAAACATACACACATATACATACACACATACACACATACACACATACACACACACATATACATACACATATATACACACATATACACACACATATAAATATATATACATGTATATACACACATACACACACATGCATACACACATATGCACACACATTTACATACACATATACACACACACACACACATACATACATATATACACATATACACATATATACAGACACACATACATATAGACATATACACACACACATACATACACACATATACACATATACACACACATACATACACACGTATACACATACATACTGTTAGACATTGATTCACAGGGATCATTGATCCACAGGGATCAATCCATATGATCCATAGGGATCAGTTCATGTGTGTTAGGGACAAGGTCCAGGTAGCCAAGGTTCCAAGCTCGGGGGATACCCTAAGGTACATTGGTAGTAGTAGGAACTACTTGGGTAGTAATGGGAATAAGTGCTGCATGATGGCCACATGTTCACACTAGAATATTCGAGATCATTGCCATTTTTAGAGTAAGTCATTGCTATTTTTACAGTACAAGAGGGTATATATGGATGCGAGAAGAGTCACACACACATCATTCATGCAAGTCTCTTTCTAACACTTGGTATCAAAGCCATTGTTTCTCTTGCATGGTTTTGGCGTGAGAGGTTTTTCATCGCTCATGCTTTTTTGACATGTGATCATCGTCGTCTTGAGCTCTAAGGAGTTCTCGGTCATTGGTCACCGCGTTCTATAGTAGGAGATCAAAGATAGCTTTTGGAGAGGGAGTCCCATAGTCCCTGCCATTGATGATCACCGTGATCTGTGGCATGTGAGGCACGCACTGGTGGCCTCATAATCCATGCAAAGAGAAAGTATGATGGTACCTATGTGACCCGCCTCTCAAAGTGTCCGCGAACACCTAGGCTAGAATCTTACATTTGCAAACATGAGACACAGAGCCACATTCTGCGCCTAGCCTGAATTTGCACGACCTCTGCAGATGCACGAAGGTGTTTTTTTATTCAGAAGGACCTGTCCTCTTGTGGTCATGTGCTGCTCATCGCTGCCCGTGATTTCTAAGGCCCTACCCCGACCATGCCTATGTGGGTTCTCAAGCCCCGAGGTAGAGGAATCACCAAGTTTGTTTTCCTTGCGAGCTTAACTATCATATCAACTGCATATGTACTTATTTATCCGTCCACAACATATATGGTATTAAGCTCTTGAAGCACGTATTTGTTCAAGGAAAGCTAGAGGAGGGATCTTCTTCAATTTTTCTTTTTGTTGGCGTGTGGGACTAATCTCTGCTGCGTGCATTCCTTGGCTGAAGGCCGATTGATACAAGGAAGGATTTGAATTCGTTTTGGCTTATTAGCCATAGTTTTTTTCTATCATATCCAATTTGTACCTTCCTCCACTTCTTTAGCCATATCTTGTCCATATCTCCTACGAATCTAGAGATCTTTGATGCTATGGAAAGCTCTCTTAGAGATCTTTCTAGAAAGAGTGCTTGTAAGGTATACTTTGGTATCAATCTCATTTATTTTTAAAGCTTAGGTTTTGCTCGTTCATCTTCACTTACCCTCCTTCAAGCATCGTTTTGAAGCACAACCTATCAGTGAACCTACACACACGTGGAAGTTATTTTTTGAACCTCCAAACAAGTCTCTTGTAAATTTATATGCATTATTGCTTTCTTTTTGCATTATATTGCATATAAGACATGCAACTTTGCATAGTACCTAGACTAGAGGCATAGTTTAGACGTGATTTGTAGTGTATGATGCATGTTTTCCTCTTTGTAGGGACGGGTAAGTATTTTCTTGCAGGTTAGCGAGGAGAAAAATATACACTTGTTAGGGTGTGTAATCCCCTTTCGGTCTACTTGTAGTTATATTGTTCCTATTAGCATTGCAAAATTTGTCATGGTGTGTAATCCCCTTTCAGTCTATTTGTAGATAGATTGTCCCTGTCAGCACTATTATCACAAAAATTACTTGTCGTAATTTTTTCAATTTTCGAAATTACCCTGTTATGCTGCAGAAATTTTCAAAAATTTAGTATGCATATGCATCCAAGCTCAAGACATACTAAAAGTTTCTTATTTCTTCATGTTGCATTGAGCAAAGGCTTTTGAGTAGTTTCTTTTCCGCTATTGCTTACTTGTTTTAAGTATCCATCGAATAACCAAACTATGTAATGATCAAGATGAATGATTCGTAGCATTTTGATCACAGAATTGCATGAGCTTGTGGATATCTAGTAGATATCATTGAATGAAGAAATTAATTCAAATCATTCTCAAGAATTGATATATGCTAAGAATTGTAGGATGTCTAGTTAGAATCTAGAGTACAAGATAGTTCATCCTCATAGATTCCATGATCTAGAAGAATGCAAGTGGAATTTTGATCAAAAGGAATAAATTCAAGATTTGAAACATGTAAAGTAATGCATTTAGAAAGAGAAGAGAATTTTCAAGTAAAGGAATTGTCCTTTTGCAGAAAGCATAAATTAAGACAAGGACTAGTTTTACCAAGGTCTCATGAGTTAGAAAGTGAGAGGTAATAGGTCTCATGGTAAGTTGACAAATGAGTTCTAGTGCACATTTCTATGTGTACAAAACAAAGAAGTTTTTTCCACAAGAAGTATAGACTTTAGATTTATGGAATAAAAAAGGAAAATCAAGTTTGATTAGAATTCCATAGTTAGAAAGAGTAAAAGAAAAGTCATGTAAGAACTTTCTAGATTTAGGAGTTGAGATATAGATATTAAAGCTTCTAGTTCTATAAGAAATCATATCTTAATTCCATAACAGTTCAATGAGCAGATGGGGTAGTTTCATCTATCTATCTACCTAAGAATGAAGAGTAGAGATCCTAGGTGGATGCTTTTTTATTAAGCAAGCAAGAAACGTATGTAGGCCAAGAACTCTAGAGTGACTTCCAAGATACACAGAAAGGCAAGGTTTGCAGAGAGCAAACAAGGCAAGTCCGTGGGTCAAATACTCAGAAAGGCAAGGTTTGCAAAGAGTAAACAAGGTAAGGCTATAGTCTAAGTCCCTAGTAGGGAGAGCGACAAGGTTATATAGCAGGGCACGGTTTGCAGTAGGTAAACAAAGCAAGGTTGTGGTCAAGATTCTTAGTAAAGAACGATTACACAACAACGGAAGGTTTTCAAGTAAGAAAGTTAGTTCCAAATGGAAGACAATTTGAGAAGCAAGTAAAGTGATCAAGTTTGAGCATGAGGAGATGTGACTATTGATCCGTGGAGAATCAGATCTTCAAGAGATAAATGCTACCAAATTGCTTGTAATTGATTATAAGTTTATTTTTTTTCTATATCTTATGCATTCATCATGTATTATGATGAATTCATGTAGTCATGGAGACTCTAGTTGGAATGCTTCAACACTTTCAGCAAAAGTGAGAGCAGAATTCGAAGAGTTTTCCTTGAAAGAATTAGAGAAGAGGGCTGATTAGACCTAGCTATTCACCCTTTGCAACACCAATTCTTCTGGTGAAAAAGAAAGATGGACTTATAGGATGTGTGTCGACTATCTAGCACTCAATAAGATTCTTATGAGACATAGATATCCTATGCCCAAGATTGATGATCTTTTAGAGACTTTAGGTGGAGCCATTGTATTTAGTAAAATAGATTTTACAAGTGGCTACCATCAGATTAGAGTAAGAGATCATGGTAAGACTCAGTTAATCCAGAGAAGACTCACTTGTTCCTTCAGACGATAGAGTATTAGCCGATGGGGTTCAGATGGATCCCAAGAAGGTTTTCGTTATCTTGGTTTGGCCTACTCCTCAAGATGAGGGGCAATTACGGTTGTCTCTAGGACTTTCAAGTTTTTATTGGAAATTCCTCTCTTCTTATTCATTGATAGCAGTGACTATGAACATGCTTCAAGGAAAAGCTCCTTTGCATGGAAGCAAGAGCAACAAGATAGTTTCGGCACCAGCCATAGGGATGATTTTTAGCCAAGATGGCAGGCCAGTGCATAAACTGGAGTTGTATAGAGTGGTTTATGAACTTAAAGTCTAGAGACACTATCTTTATGGTGTAGACTTTAAGGTATCCATAGTTAACTATACACTTAAGTTTCTTTGGTAGTCAGCTAGATTTTCGAGGTACACAGGCTCATTGGGCTGAGCTCAAATAGGACTTTCACATGGAAACCATGTATAGATGAGCAAAGTGAATATAATTGTTGATGCATTATCTCACATAATGTATCAAATGAGCTTTACAGTTCTAGAAAGCTCATTGCTTCAAGAGATAAAGGAAGCACAAGTGGAAGATCCACATTTGTTCAAGCCATCAGTGATGAATCTATTATAGGAGATGGGAGAGTTCCAACTATTTCTTCCCCTAACACAGCGAACAAGTCCATTCCGTGTTCTGATTTCTCATAGAAGAATGGAATAGTTAAACAAATAGAAAAGGTTCGTGTACCAAATTCCCAGGATTTGAGAAGAACATTCATGCATGATAATCATGATGTGCCTTATGTAGGACATCCACGAGTTGAAAAGACAATACTCCTGGTTTGGTGTTTGAAGAGAACATCATGAAATATATTTCTTGAAAAAAAGAAGTGTGTAGCCCCCCACAACTCTTTGTAGTCTACCTCTACATACTTCCTCTGCATCAATGCCTTTGGCTAGTGCTAACACATACTTATCAACAAATCTATAACAAATCCAAAGTGTGAGTAAAATCAAGTGCATGAGTTAAGAAATATTTGTGCCTTTGCACGACCATGTAGTGGGCCCTATTCATGCGTACTTTTAAGTGCATTAGAAAACAGAATGGTGCAATCATAGGGACATGTGGCTTTTGATGAAAAGGTTTTTCACTTACTCTAAATGTCACATTTTCTTCATGAGTTTACAACTCATTTTAACATGCAATTGGACGTGCAACTAAGATCTTCAAAACTTTATGCACATACATTTTCAAGCATGCATACTCTAGATGCAAGCATTCATGGTCATGATGCAAATACGAAACAATTCTCAAGATTTCTACTCAAAGAAGCTTTTCACTCATAACTGTACTCTCAAATGCAATCACTCTTGATCTCACTCACAAATCCTCTATTTTTCACTAAAGTTGGACATATTATTTTTTATGATATTTGCATATGAGTTTTATTGTGCAAATGAGACTGCATCTATGGGAATAAAAACATGTGCTCTTCATAACATAAAATATGCACACTTTAGATGCAATGCAACATAGAAATGGTGAAAAGATAAAGGTCAAAGAAGGAAAGCTACTGAAGAAAAAAATCATGAACTTCATGCTTTGTCTATCATCTCCATTGTCTTTACTTGATCATTTCTTGCATTCATTAAATCTAAGCAAATGATGAGAACTATTTGAACCAAATTAACATTATATACATATATACAAATTAACTCAAAAATTGATCAAAGTCTTTATTGATGAAATTTCATTGAAGAACACCTTTTGTTAGACTCTCACCAAAGAACTTCAATGCATCAAAACAAACCCTTGTGATATGTAGACAAATACAAACAACTTCAAAAACTTTGAAAGACATCATCTCATTTATTTATTTACACTGGTGGTTGCCAACTTGTAAGCTCCCAATCCTTGGTGTTCTTTTTCTTAACTTTTAAATAGATTTATTGGTGGTTGCCAACTTGTAAGCTCCCAATCCTTGGTGTTCTTTTTCTTAACTTTTAAATAGATTTATTAGAACGAAACATAAATATACTTACAAATTCATAGATACACAAGTTCTTACATGGGTTTCCAGCAAAGGAAATAGATACATAGAAATTAAACCATCAATTGTCTCCTTGTCTAGGATAATATTCCCACCTCGGTCTAAAACTATTCTAGAACATATTTGTGCTAGAACGTTTTCTGTTTATATACATTTATCAATACCTATACATACATGTATGTACAAATTGTTTCTCTTCAAGTTCCATTTATGTTTCTTCTTGATCTTGATCCTCTTCAATAATTTCCTCAGCTTCCTCATCTTGATGTAACTCATAATCCTCATTTTCTCTCTTCTTAAAAAGTTTGACCCGTCTGCCTGCAAAACGTACATAAAAAATGGTATTATCTAATTATTATAGGTGTAAGTATTATTGTCATTGACTTTATGTACAATGTATAGGTTGAACAGGCCTCTCACCAAATTTTCTTCTACCTTCAAACTGTCTATCAAACATACTATCAAATACTAGGACCCAATCATTTTCTTGTATGTCTCTTGGTCTCAACCGATGGTTTTCATCAAAATAACTTTATTTTTTATTCTTGACACCTTTAATTTTTCACTTTCCTCCTATAATCATTCATGCCCTTGTTCTAACTGTTGCATTCTTAAACACAAAATTTCTTCTCAAGATAGTTAATATCCCAAGGAAACATAAAACAAGAGAGGGCATGAGATTCTATTGTAAAAATTGGTTTTTGGCTATACATCAGCTCAGTTGACATAAATCTATTGGTACATGTACATGTCATATGGTCTGCTAGCAATGCATACAAAACTAAATAAGGCCAGTGTCGGATATTTCCCTTACAAGCTTTTGCAAGGCTTTAACAATCAGTGCATGACCTTGTCCATTTTTTCCATTTTCCTCTAGATTGAATGTAGTTGCAAGGGATAATCAAATTCCATGTTAAGAAAAAAAATCTCTTGCCCCTTGTGCACCCAATTCTCCTCGGTCAGGTACAATGTTTTCCACATATCCAAACCTACAAATGACATCTTCTAATAAGAATTTACAGACATTAGTGTTTTATTTAGTTCTTAGTGCTCTTCCTCCCACATGAGTTGTTAAATCATCTCTAGCTAAAACAATTAATGCATATTATTCAATCCTATTGGCATCATTACTAAATCCACCACCCATTTATAGTGAATGCTAGGTGGGGAAGTGGGTTCTAGACTATCACGATGTCTAAATGATGAATGCCATTGACAAGTCTTGCAAGTGAAAACATAATTTAACAGATCAACATACCTTCCTTTCCACCAATACCATTCTCTTATCTTTTGATAAGTTCCGAAAAAACCCATATGTCTTGCCCACATAGTATCATGCATTTCTTTCATTGCAAGTGAAAACATAATTTAACAGATCAACATACCTTCCTAGATACATGCCTATCTGATTGCACATGGTTTTGAGAATAGTCCAACTGAAAGAACCTTATATGTTAAGCGTGCTATTGATGTATTTCTGATCATTGTTGTCTATGTTGATGACATGCTGCTCACTGGTCCTATTGAGAAGCATATTGCTGATTTTAAGGCTGATTTGCATGCCTCATTTGAGATGTCTGATTTGGGGCATTTGCATCACTATTTGAGCATTTAGCTTATGCAAGTTGATGGTGGAATGGCGTTGTATCAAACGAACTATATTGACACATGTTAGCTCAAGAAATGGTTGGTTTTGGTGCACTAACATGCTTCCATTTTTCAGATTATATGTGGATTGCAGGTATCCGGCCAGGAAAGATGTTGGTCGATAACAATAAACTCTGATTAAATGTGGTAACATCAAGGCTGAATAAAAGGGGTTCAGAACCACACATACGCAATATTCAGTGCGGTTCATTGGAGCAAGAATTCTTTCGTGGCAGTGTCTTAGGCTGTTGATGCAGAACGATCATTTCCAAAACCTAATAAAAGCATAACCCAGTCAGATATGAATCCAGCAACAATTTTAATAGAAATGGGCTGTGAAATCCATGATGAGATCATTCGAAAAGGATTGATGAAGAGCTGGCAAGTGTGGCTTGAGAGCTATGTTACACTACAGGAACTCGGTGGACATCAGTCTTCTTCCTAAGTTTCTATTTGCTGGCGATCTTGTACCTTCTTAACTTGCCACGGAGTTGGGAACGCAAAAAGACTTAATCAAGAAAGCACAACAGTTGGATTTATGTGGTCGAAATGCTTCTGAAAATCTATGCCTACGGGTTCTTTAACTATTGGAGGGAAGGCTTGAATAAATTCGATTTTTGCATAACCATTATAATAGGATTCGCTACCTACTTATAGCGAGGCTTCTCCGTCTCATACGTCTCCATATGCATATTCAACAGTGGCAGGATAAGGTGGTCAGAAGAAAGGACAAAAACAGGTTTTTTGGAAGAATAAAGGGGGGGCCGCAATATCGTATCAAGGGAGATCTAGGTATGGAGAACTGGATAGGATTGAAGGAGGGCATACAGAGGGCCTGCAGGGCGCTATCAAAAACGCTGACTACCTGTTGAAAGAAAAAAAGGAAGTTTTGAACACTGAGTCACAACAAAGGAGAACAAAGACATGTTCTCTTTTTCTTTTTACCTAAATACCATTATATGAAGCAAAAAAGTGGGCATTTTACAATATCTAGAAAGCATCACGAGTCTTGCTTGTAAATATTGTCTTTAGAAGCTTGATCTCATATCCCAAGTAGTCAAGATAGATATATTAGAATTCTTGCTGCCATGAAAACTAGTTGTTGAGCATGACCAAGAATCCCACATCATGATCTTGGACAATAGATTAGAGTTGAAAAGGTACATGTAAGAATTCACGAAGCTCCTTCATTACATCTATAACCTCAACAAGCACAGAAGATAGCTAATTAAGAGTTACTCGAAAATTAGAGTACATGTGTTGTAAAAATCAGAGCATTTTAACAAGGCAATTAAGATCGTCCCCTTTGTATGGTTAAGATCCCCATTGAATGCCTGGCCATATTAACAGAATATGAAATACACTTCACAAAAGCATTCCCAAGAGAAGATAATATTCAACAAAATTATACTAAGAAACATTCACACATGATCAGAGAAATGCTCAAGATAAATCAAGATGAACACCAAGTGGAAGCAGAACTCCAAATTATATTTCCAATAAAATGATCTTTTACATTTCATGTGTTTTACAAGAGTTATGTGAATCTACAATAGAAGCTGATCATAGCTTTCCTCAGGCTCAAGGGTATTGGTATCCTCTGGCACATTAGAACACCTATCTTGCCTCTCTTGCTCAAAGATTGGCTCTTCAAGGTCAGCCATGTCCCCAGGTTCATCTGCAAGTGGGGGAACAGGCTCCCTTGAAGCTGCTTGGAATCTCTCCGTATCTGCAATGTGCTTCCTTCCAACCTCTTGGTCTTCATCTGGGCATTCATTCAGCCCATTGATTCTCATTCTAATGAAGCTCACTTGAGCATCATCCTTCTCCACAGCTATGCAGTGCCTGAACATCTTTAAGGAGCAAGCCAGAGTCGTTCTTGAAACAGCAGAAAACCTCTTAGAGGCTTCAATCAACAATGACTAATGAAAATTGTGAAAATTGAAATTACCTGTGCCCGAAAAAAGGTCTAGGACCCAGTCATCATCATTGGAAAATAGCTGAAGCAATCTCATTATGAGTTTTTGTGGCTTCTGATAAGGGTTAACCAATGTCATGTCCCCAGCTACATGACGAAGTTTCTTGGTAACGGCTGGGAACATGAGCACATTTGAGATCCCATTCTCATTGCAATGCTCCCTGACTCTCCTTTTGCTTACTTCATCATAATAGCCCACTGTAATGCATTCAGTGGCACTCACAAACCGATGCAAAGGAGTGTGATTTACGTTTGTCTGCACCCTGCAAAAAAGAACTATGAGTCACATAGGGCATCATTAAAGCCATGGAGATAGAAAGAAGATTACTTACCAAGTGAGGCACTCCACAGCATGACATCTTGCCTTCAGAGCAGTTGAAACAGAGAAAGACTGGTCTCTGCTATGGAAAATTACTATCCTCCAAAGAGGAGACATAGTCAACTCTGCAAAATCAGTGACCATCTTCCGAATCTGAGGGTGTTTGAAGGGTTCATCATCATTAACTGATCCTAACATCCTAAATCCATAGGGTATGTCCGCTATGAGAAGGGAGAAATGTTTTCTAGGCACAACAGAACAAATATTATTTACATCACTACAGAACACATTGTAATATACAGGCCTAAGGGGGTCTAGGGGATTGGAGAAACATTTAAGATCGGGTTCATCATCAAAATCCATCTCCTTCGCTTTCAGTCTAGATTTCTCATGCCTTGCTCTTTGAATGTGAGCAAGGAATGCAGGGGGGGCAATCATCTAGTACCTCTGTAGACTTACTTTTCCTTGGTTTCTGCAGAACAAATTGGAAAAACAATTAGAAGAGCTCTTCAGTACAGCAAACAGAACATAAAGAACGGATGTATGGCATCGATTTATTGTTGGGGTAGATGCCTGGCATCGACTTTTGCCACGAGGTCGATGCCAGGCATCGACTTTTGTTGCAGGTCGATGCCAGGCATCGACTTATGCTGCAAGTCGATGCCAGGCATCGACTTATGCCCCCAAGTCGATGCCAGGCATCGACTTATGCTGCAAGTCGATCCCAGGCATCGACTTATGCCCCCAAGTCGATGCCAGGCATCGACTTATGCTGCAAGTCGATGCCAGGCATCGACTTATGCCCCCAAGTCAATGCCAGGCATCGACTTTTGCCCCCATGTTGATGCCATGCAATGCATCAATTTGTTTAGTATGAAATATTCTGAAAAGAGAATCTACCCAATCACGAAACAGGATGAAATATTCTGATAAGGCTTTGTAGGATGATGTGGTTGGATAGTCTGCTTGGACCTCTGTCCAAGAAAAGCAACCCAGCCTCTTCATCATCACCTCCTGAATCTTCATGTACACTTTATGACTACAGACACATAAATATAAAAGCGACTAGGTTAGACAAGAAGCATGGGAGGAGGGAAAAAGGATCTGAGAATAACATACATACTTATTGAGCTCAGTCACCATCTCCTCGAGGCTTAACTCCTTCGAGATTACCCTTGACAAAGTTGATATGATCAATGTATCATCCTTGATTCCTTGAAGGGCCCTCCATGGGGTCAGCTTCATGTCCTCAGGAGCCTCTTCAATTGAAAGGTCAACTTTCCTTCCCTTTCCCCTCAGATCAATTTGTGGGTCTGGCTTCGACTTTCGTTGCTTCTGGCCCTTGACCTCCTTGTGCTCCCACATTGTGAAGATTCTATCCTGAAGATCCCAGATCTCACCTGATCTGAATGCCAGTTGAAACCATGGATCATATTTCCTCAAAGCATCTGACTTTCTATTCTCATCCAATGCAATTCCAACCTCAATAAGGCATTGCTTTCGTAGATTGGGATGTATTCTCCCAGCTTCCTTCACAAGACAATCTTCGTATTCATGGTGGAAGAACCGAATTCTCTCTATGGAGGACATTTTCTGCCTGTAGTCATTGTCGTTGTTGTGATCCCAAGCAAGAAGCTTGGCTTCCTCAGTTGTAAGACCAGCATATATCTTACACTCTGCATACCTAAAGAAAATTGTAGTAGGGTGCTCCTTCACTAACTGTCTACGAGCCTCTGCAGAGTGTGAACCTCCAATCACATAATACGTGTACTCCTCAAACAAACCCTCATTGAAATCCTCCACACAACTGCACTCATGCGGATCCACCATGACAAGGAATGGCACAACAGTAGCATGAGGATTTATTTTCATTTTCTTCTTAAGATTTTGGACATGCAAATTATGTGGCTCCCTGATCTCAAGGGGCCTCCTCCCTGTGACTGGATCCACTGGTGGCCTGTGGATAATATTAATAGGCAGGTGGAACAACTGCCCCTTCTTCACAACTTTTCTTCTAGCTATGTCCTCCCTCATCTTATTCTGCTCAGTGCCAAGCACACCAGATGCAAGCTCTCCACCAGGTGCAACAATTATGTCCCCAGAGCTAGAGCTTGAGTCAGAAAAGTCCTCTTCAGCAATTATCTTCTTTTTCTTTTGGGGCTTTTTCTGCACACTCTGCTTACCCCTTGCCTTTACAGGGGTCGTCTTCTTGTGCTGTGTTGGCATGATATTGCCCTGTATCCATGGCATCAGGTCCTTGATGAAATTCACTGAGTCTCTGCATATCTGAGCTAGCTCTTCTGGAACACAGCACTCTGGGCACAAGAAATCCATCTTGCATATGACATTTCTTAATCCTTTCGATGTCTCCACCAAGAAAAGCAAGTTGTCGGAATCTTCATCTTCATAATCCAATTTGTAAACAAGTCCATACTGAAAACCTTGTGTTGTCGTGATCTTTCCTCTGCCATAGGCCCCTGCGAACACAAGGAGGACTGCATTCTTCTCCTCAACGTACTGAAGGCACCATTCTAGATTTGTCATGTCCCGAAGTCGACGATCTGTCCTCATGACCTCCGTATCCCTAGACCTTTCCCTCATATTTGGATCCTCCTCAGGAATTTTTATGCTACTCTGTCCACCTGAGGATATTCCTAGTGGGTTGCTGGCCTTCTCAGAGGATAATGGTGCAATAATTTTCTTTGGCTTTGCTTGGTGACCACTGCCTTTGTCACCTTGCTGGTCAGCAGAGCCCATGGTGACTCTGAGCTTCTTGATGGGCCTTTCATCCTTGTACTCCGCATCCCTGAAAGCAATTGGAAATATCAAATCAAACGTAAATGTGGTTTCAAAGGCCCAAGTCCATGCAAGGCATGGATTTTGAGCTTCAGGTCGATGCCAGGCATCGATGTTTAAGTGCATGTCGATGCCAGGCATCGACTTTGTGTGCAAGTCGATGCCAGGCATCGACTTGAGGGTGAAAGTCGATGCCAGGCATCGAGTTGGGGGTGCAAGAGTCGATGCTTGGCATCCACTTTTGGGCCCAAGTCGATGCTTGGCATCCACTTTTGGGCCAAGTCGATGCCTGGCATCGACTTTTACCCTCAAGTCGATGCCTGGCATCGACTTGCACACAAAGTCGATGCCTGGCATCGACTTGGGCACAAAAGTCGATGCCAAACATCGACTTGGGCCCAAAAGCCGATGCCAAGCATCGATTTTGCACCCAAAAGTCGATGCCTGGCATCGACTTTTCAGTGAATGTTGATGCCAGCAAGTCGATGCTTGGCATCGTTTTTTGGGCCCAAGTTGATGCCTGGCATCGACTTGGGGCTGCAAGTCGATGCCAGGCATCGACTTGCACCGACAAGTCGATGCCTGGCATCGACTTGCACCTGCAAGTCGATGCCAGGCATCGACTTGGGGCTGCAAGTCGATGCCTGGCATCGACTTGCACCTGCAAGTCGATGCCAGGCATCGACTTGGGGTTGCAAGTCGATGCCTGGCATCGACTTGCACCGACAAGTCGATGCCTGGCATCGACTTGCTCCTGCAAGTCGATGCCTGGCATCGACTTGCAATCCTAAGTCGATGCCTGGCATCGACTTACACCTTAAAGTCGATGCCAGGCATCGACCTGTACATGCTTTTGATCCATATTTCTAAAGGTAAGAAAAAATAATGCCTAGAAAGCAGATATTTAGACAGACATACAGAGGGAATCTTTTTGGAATCTTTATTTATGTTATGATTTTGTCTACCTCTTGGTGCTTTTGCCAACATTCTTCTTCTCCATCAGACTTGGCTTGCTGGTATGCTGACCTCTGTGCTCCATGGCTGTCTGTGCTCTGCTGCTCTCTCTTGCTCGTGGATTTTGAAAATGCGAATGATCTCCTCCTCTGGTATTTATAGGCAATTGGGTAACTTGAACCAGAAACTAACTGGATCTAACTGAATGAGTCCACTTGCTAACTAAATCTGTCAACTTATCTAACCAGGGAATAGCACCCACACAAATAGGCTGTTTCAGAGCCACTTTAATGAAATATTCATAGACCCTTGCAACTATTTATATACATTTGCATAGAAATTACATTTCAATGGCAAGAGTATGGTATGTCCATGAGGATGTCTAAACTCATGTAGAGATTTGTTTCTAAGAATCTCTTTATTGGGAGAAAATCAAGTCAAAGTTGTGTTAAATGTGGGAGACTAATGACATCTTTATAGTATTACCCTCCTCACGTTAGTTCATATTCACATTTATCTTGTAACTCACTGCTGAAATGGAAAATCACTATGAATAAACATTCTAGTACAAAACCTTGCAACTATTTATATACATTTGCATGGAAATTAAACTTCAATGGCAACAGTATGGTATGTACATGAGGATTTCTAATCACATGTAGAAGTTTTTTCTTAGAGTCTGTTGCTTGGGAGAAAATTAGGTCTAAGTTGTGAGATTAATGACATCTTTATAGTGTTATCCTCCACACTTTAGTTCATATTCACATTTATCTTGTAACACATTGTTGAAATGGAAAATCAATGTATGAATATGCTTTCTGTGTGCCTCTTTTACACATAATTCCTTTTCAATATACTTTCATCTACCTCTTTGATATCTAGCCTACACCACAATAAAACCTAATCCTTGAAATCTTTACCAAATGTAAAATTTCTTCTTGTATAGTGTTCAATGGCATAGCATATTCCAGTTGGAACTCAACTTGGATATATTCCAGTTGTAAAATTTCTTCTTGTAGAATTTCTCCAAACAATTTTATTATATATTCCTGTTGGAACTCAACTTGGATATATTTTGATTCATTCACAATGCTTAGACTGAATGACTCATATGTAGTTAGAAATCAACTGTGTTTCTCATTTGAATCAAAAGTGAATCAAATCTTTTGTTCCCTGATTAGTGTATATTTGAGTAATTAAGTGATTTGATGTAATTTGATGTTTTATGTTATTTAATGTACTTTAATAAGCTTTTGATTTCATATCTTCTTGATGTGACATTTGATGTGATATCTTCACTTGATCTCGGATTTCTACTTATTTAAAAAGGTCATTCATCTTCAGTCTTCTGTGAACTCAGTGAAGATGAGCTCAATCTTTTCAGTGGATGCTTGGGCATCAGCTTCCTCTGCTCAGATTGATTCATTGTTCTCAGTTGAACCTTTCCAGAGAAGTGATGATCCCTATGATTTAGAACGTGCTGATGATTCCATGTTTTCTGTTGAGTCATTTAAGTTATCCAATTCACAGTGCAATGCTGCTCAACCAAATGCACCTCTTGATCTCCCATCTGATCCAACCATTGATCTCCCTTCCGACTCAAGTGCATGTGGAGCAACGAAAAAGCAAAGCAAGCTCAATCTACGATTTAAAAGAAGGTCTCGTGAAGTAAGTCGAAAAA
Source organism: Ceratopteris richardii (assembly GCA_020310875.1). Classification (NCBI taxonomy): domain Eukaryota; kingdom Viridiplantae; phylum Streptophyta; class Polypodiopsida; order Polypodiales; family Pteridaceae; genus Ceratopteris; species Ceratopteris richardii. Next base: position 106,823,905 of record CM035409.1, on the reverse strand, counting down.
GATTTAAATTTCTTACTTCAGATAGACAGATTGCATTGGATATTGTGAAGCATTGTTGTGGTTTGAAATGCTTGTATAATTTAGGGATGAAGAAACTAAAGCACATAAGAGAAAAATTCCTCCATTTAGATAGTGAAAGGCAAGATATATACCTTGTGTCTTGCATGCAAATGATTGAGGATAACATGTCAGTAACGCGTGTTGGTTTTGAATATTTCTTTACTCAAGGGATGCCATGCTGTAGGGCTGCATTTAAAATTGCAATGGGTGTAGGAAATTTTAGAATACATAGGGTTCAACAAGGGTTTTTGAATGGGGATCTCATTTTGGATACGTTCCATGTTGGGACCAAAGGATCTGTTGGACGTCATGCAATGAATTGGATGATGAACTATTTTAGCTTGCATTGTGAAGTTATGCCTACAACTGGAAGGTTGCACTTGTCAGATAACTTTACTCGTCGAGAGGTATTCCAAATATATAGAGAAGACATGGAAAATAGAAATGAGAAGTATGTGTTGTATCGTCACTTTACTCGATTATGGAAGGAAGAGTTTAACAATGTTTCTATTCCTCGTAAAGTTAGAATGGGTGAATGTTCAGTTTGCGCCACTTTGAAAAACATGGCAAAAGGGGCTACAACACCACAGGAAAAGCATAATTTTAAAAACCTTCTTAACAACCATCGTGAGAGTCAAGCATTAGAGAGAAAGAAAGCAATTCATCATCGAAGTAAGGCACTCAGAAATCCGGAGCGTTATATGTGTTTGTTGATCGATGGTATGGATCAGAAAAAAACTTGTTTGCCACATTTTTATCGCATCCCTAAGGACATTGGAGATGAAGTCCTTGTGCAAATGCATTTGGTTGGCGCTTTGGTATACAATGGAACTGTAATGTCCAAGGTTTTCTTCATATATCCGAATGTGCATAATGATCCAAACCTTACAATTACTGTCATTCATCCTGTTTTGCAATCATGGAAGGGTCTTTTGCCACCAACTCTATATTTGCAACTAGATAATACTCCAAGAGAGAATAAAAATTCTACAGTCTTTGGATATTTAAGCATGCTTGTTGAAAAACAGGTATTTCAGAAGGTTAAGGTAAATTTTCTTCTGGTTGGCCACACTCATGATCACATTGATCAAATGTTCAGTACTTTCTCTAAGAAGTTGGCACGTAACAATGCTTTTAATCTTTGAATTTCAGAAGCATATACTCCAAAACCAGAAGTTCAACACCTCACACAGATTTATGACTTTAAGCACTTTTGCTCAATGGGCCTTGATAACAGTGCTAAGGTTTTGGCTCCATTGCACAATATTAGTTTCAACCATGTATTCTTGATGAGGAGGGTTGATGAAATAACCCTTTTATTTGCAAAGCAGTATTCATCTTCTCTTGGGTGGGAGCCTAAAGAGGGATGCAGTTTCTTATTGCAGGTGCCTAATTTGTCTACTGTAACAGTGTATGGTGCAGAACAATTGAAAAGAAGAGACATATTGAGCGTGCAAAAAAATATGTTGGAGATCAAGATGTATCTTGGTGGGAGGACTTTTTCAATCATCAAGAAGAGATTATACAGTATACAATTGCAGGTCACTGGCCAGTTGATGTTCCATTCACATGGGATTTTTGTACACAAAGATCCGTGAATGTGGCCCAAGCATGTAATGCAGATGCACTTCAAAGTTTTATACATCCACCTGAAAGAAATATTTATGTAGGCCCAAGGATGACAAAACAGGCAGAAGCGAGATGGCAAGGAAATTTAATAGAGATAAATGTTGGAACGCTTATTGCAGTACTTGCTGATGGTGATGAGGCTACCAGACCATTTTGGATTGCAAAGGTTTTAGAGATAACTAAAGATATTGATCAGAGAAGAATAGAGGCTTTGGTGGTGCATTGGTATTACACTAAAAGTAGTAATGCATTCACAGGTAAATATAACTTAGAAATGGTGTGTGATACTAAACGAACAGGTTCAAAAAGGAAAAAGAATATTCGAAGCACATCCACTCTTAAAATGGATGATGTAGATATTCTTGTTTATGATTTTTCCTTGACAAAAACTGGTCACTTGAGGAAAGCAACCATCAACATGATAAAACAAAAGCTTCCAGATGTATGTGGTACAGGAAATCATAGGAAAACAAGAAGAGTTGTGCATGATCCTGCAGAATTTGGTATGTACGTGGATGAAGATAGAGCTCTTGTGGATATAGAAGAAGAAGAAGAGAGCTCTCAACAGTATGAGACTGAATCAAGTGCATCAGATGATGAGGGTGTAGACATAGATCGACAAAGCTGTGAGTTGCATTGAAGCTCTCAGACATTTTTAGTGCTTATGTAAATGCCTCAAAGTAGTTTGGTTAATGAAACCATGTTTTGTAGCAATTTTGAATAACAATCAGATATCCACCCATTAAAGATATGTCTAAAATGTTATTTTTGTGTAAAAACTATTGATTTCTACATTCTTATATATATTTTAGACAGGTCAATGTCTTATCATATAGATTTTGGACATGTCAATGTCTTATCATATACAGTTTGGGACACGTCAATGCCTAATATAGTGAAATTTTGACTACATTTTGAGCTCATTTTTTTTTGAGAAAATGACAAAAAACGTCAAAAATTACTTGTTTTCACCTCATTTTTGTAATATATGTATACTGGTGTAAAGGAATTCCAAAAATGAGGTGAAAACATGTAATTTTTGACGTAAGTGTTCTCTTTTTACGACATAGTTCTCGTTTGTTACGACTCGTTGTTTTTGCCTGCTCGTTTTTCGTGCTAGACTTCGACAGGAACGTAGGAGCGGACGGTTTTTCGATCTTGTAGCTGAAGAAGAAGGAGAGGCCGCTCCTTGACTTGAATCTTCCTCCAGAGGAAGCTCGTCATCAAAGTAAGAAGCTCTGCATATCTGCCTCGTAGAGACTAACTTCTTCTGATCGTTGTAGTTCGTTTTCGTAGTGCATGTGAATTTTTGGCATATGACATGCTTCTTTACATCCTTGCAATCACCTGTGAGAGTGAGTTCACGCCTTCACCTCTGACTCTACCTGATGCACATTTTCGAAAGAGTATTATGCGAATATGATGCATTCTTCTAACTGTGGACCGTTTTGGAAACTCACATTCGCTGGTTAAGCTGTGTGATCTGGTCTTTCTGTTGATGATGATGCGGACCCTCATGACGTCTCTTGAAGCAAGGTTTTGGAGTCTGTTTTTTACTTTTGACGTGGAACTGGATAATGCGATATAATCTTGTGGATAATTTGTACTCATGGGCGATGTCCCTGATGGTTGATCTGAAATGATGTGCTGAAGGTGATGGCTTCCACGCAGGGTTCCCTTGATTATGGTTTTCGCCTTCCAATCGATCAATGTTTTTTGTTGTTTTTTCGTGAGTTAGATTTTTTAAAGACGTGACCTGTGATACCCTTGTCATTCAAAGAGGGTTCCTCTAATCTGTAAGTATCCCAGTGTGTTTGAGCTCCTTTGATAGAATCTCCCTTTTGGTCGAGTGAAAGTCACAGAGCAAGTTGGTCTGGTGCATTGCCAAGTTGAAAACAGACCTAATTGCTTGTATTTAATCATATATTCATGTAACGGATTCATAGTGTTGGTTGTATAGGGCTTACAAAAATTGCGATTGTGCTAGTTTCTTTTCTTAGCCATGGAGTTTGGGCTTTCTTCCTATTTCTTCGCGGCTGGTGTAGTCTGTTCTACCTGAGATTCAATGGTAATCAGTAATGAATGTGTCTTATCTACTGCGCCTCTTGCTTCGCTCGAAGTTTATGTCTTGTTTGTGAAATAGCAGTATGTTCGCGGGATCATGTCAAATTTTTTAGAGCGGTTTGATCCGTGTTTGCAGTCATTCTTCTAGTAGGGAAAACTTTGAGTCCTTATGTTCCGGAGATTATTAGTTGGTCTGAGAGGAATCGAGTAAGCAGGCAAGCAAATGTTACCAATTCTTGTTATGTAAGTATTTGATAGGATGCGGTTCCAATGTACTCATTGCACATTGGGAGTCGTCGAAGGGGAATTTGATGGCTGAATCGCGGGCAAGCTAGCGCCTGTAACTGTAAGTCTCACTTTGAAGGACTTAATGCAGGAAGTGCATTCGTGGCACTTATGGTTCAAGAAGATCTACGATGGCGTCTAGACTCTCTTAATTGAGAGGTATCACGTGTGTTCATTTTAAGGCTAAAGAGTTCAATTGCTTCAGAGTTTATTGACAGATATTGTCTCTATGCAACATCATTGCTAACTTATAGCTGCGATTTATCAACATCTTGATCATAACACACGTTCTCAGGTATATGTGGAAGTGGTGGATATAGTGTCTCCATCGAGAAAATGTGGAGTTAGTCTCCCGTTTTCGATAGTTTTGCGTTTTCTGGATTGCATATGGGTAAGACTGATCACCTAGATGGCCTCGGTCGTTTTACTTCAAGGACTTCGTTCATGGGAATTGTTTAGATATATATATATATATATAAAAAAAAAGAGAAATTGTGGACTTAGAAGACCCAAACTGACCTAGTATCAGCAAGTTAGGGTAAACTTATCATTGAGAGTAGGCACTTTCCCTTGGACTAAGAGTGCCATCATTTTGGTGCGTTTGCCGAGAACATATGAGCTAGTACATATACAAAGGAAGGATTCCTCGAGGGATAATTATGGGATCCAAGTGATCCAATTGGACCGATTCCGAGGGATTTGAACAAAATAAAGTCTCGTATAATCATTTTTTCCTGGGGCTTAGGAGTGTTCATTTGGTGCATTTGCCGGGAATAGCTTGGTTCGTCTCTATAAGAGAGTGCCATAGGTTCGCCTAGCGCCACAGGTTGGCTGAGCTTGCGGACCGCACGATCTAGTACATGAGCGAGGGGAGCTCATCGTCAGGAGCAACACAAACTCAAAGAGAGGAATGCGCTCAGAGAAGAGCCCTTGAAAGAGAAAGGAGAAGGTGGGAACCGCCAGGTGAGTGGACCTTGATTGGCTCGAAGAAATCAGTCAAAAACGTGTACTCCCGTAGGAGAGTCGCGAGTCAAGTACGAAAGTTTGAAGGAGGGATCCTGAAGCCACGTGTGCTAAATTTTTGGGATCGAAGTGATATTGACATCACACCTCTGTTCGAAATGGCTCAGCGGATTTCAGTTCACTTGGGGGACTTCACCAAGTTTTCAGGTACTTGGGACGAAGATCCTGATAGTTTTATCCAGTTGTTTGAGGTTACCTGTGAGGCCAATGACGTAGTTGACCAGGATCAAAGGTTGAGAATTTTTCCGGCTATTCTCCGTGATGAGGCAGCCAATTGGTATGGGAATTTGACACCACAAGAGCGTGGAACTTATCAAATGCTCAAGGAAGCCTTCTTGGCAAAGTTTCGACGACAAGGCTTCCAAGATAGATTGGCCCATCAAATGGATTATTTGCGACAAGGAGTCAATGAGAGCATCGATAACTACATTCAGAGAATGGAAACATTAGTAAGAAAGATGGGTATGAATGCCCCGAACGATGAGACATTGAAACGTAGATTCATTTCAGGATTGCGAGATCCTACGGCAGAGCAGCATATCAGCCTGACAAGACCTGCGACCTTAATGGATGCTAAAGAGCAAGCGAGTCTTTGGGAGGAAGTACAATTATGCCAACAAAGGAAGATGGAGCTCTTATATGAGCCTATGGGAGGCCCAGGAAACATACCGATGAAAGATCCTGGCCAAGGAAGTCCTGCATTGACGACCCCAGCTTTTGTAGCTGCCACTAGCAGGCCAGGCGAGGCAAAGCCTGCGCTAACTGAAGAACGAATATTGGAATTGGTCACGCAAGCTATAAAAGCTGCCACAATAACTCAGGAGACATACACAGTAAAACCAGAGGTAACTACGAATCCGAATCAAGTGTTTCGATCAAATACATGGTGTGGAAAGTGCCACGGTTACGGCCATTTGGCTTCAGATGGCCCCACAGTCTCGAGAGTATTCACAGATAGGTCGCCACCTAGGATGCGTTGTACTTTTTGTGGAAGGACAAATCACACAGAGGACCGATGTTACAACAAGAGAGCCTATGAAGAAAGGACCATGAAAGCAGGAGATACAAGAGAAAGACCTTACACGGGATTGCCCGCTCAAAGTGTACCACCTACATCTCGTTGGGAAAATAGACCGACTTATGGATATGGTGCTCAGGGTCAAGGAGGAGACTATCCAAGAGGAGCCGCGCGTGATCAAAGAAGAGATGGTCCAATCGAGTGCTGGAGATGTCATGGCTTTGGCCATACTCAATCTAGATGTCCAAACGAAAAGAAGCCAATTGATTATACCCCGCTATGTAGGTACTGTAGTGGAGAGGGCCACTTTGATGAAGATTGTCCAAAACGAAGAGTTGCCGCCGGCAAGGAAAAAGGACCAGTAGGGTCCTCGAACTATGTTGATACTCAGATGCATCCCACATCAAGAGCTCAAGAGCACGTTCCTACGATCGGAGTAGTGTTCAAGACATCGAACCCTCAAGAGGGTTCTAGCTCGTCAATGCACTTTGTGGATGCTTACGAGGCCAAGAAACCACACAAAGATCCAACTGTGGCAGTAGTCACAAGGACTCAAGAATATTCGAAGAAGAATCTAGGAGGTGAAGGTGAAGAAGGGAGTCAAGAGAAGATAGCTGAACGCGAAGAGGTAGAAAACCAAGTTGGGGAATTTGTTGAGCAGCAAGAGTTTGAGGATGGGGAAGAGGTTGAGATCCTTCCACCAGTAACCAAGGAGTTTGTGCCCGACATAGCACCATTCCCTAAAAGATTGAAAGCTCCTAAGAATAGAAAGGAAAGACAAAGTTCGGAAGAAGTAGATATCGTAAAGTTGCTTGCTGACACGGAAGTCACGCTGGATATTGGCACATTGCTGAAATGCTCACCTGTTTATAGGAAACAATTCTACAACGAATATATTAAGAAGCCGAGGAAAGCTCGAGATAAAAATAGACAGGGTAAGGATGTCCAAGGAATCATTCAAAGTATTACGACGCAAATTGATTCGAACGCTCCAGCTGTGACGGTCGAAATTAAAGGATATGCAGTCCCTGGTGCTCAGTTAGATAGTGGAGCCGCAGTCAACCTTATGACTGAGTTCATGATGAAAGCTTTGGGCCTCAACCACATGGAAGAAACGCCGATGTCTTTGAGAATGGCGGATCAAACACAAGTGAAGCCTGCGGGTCTTTTGAAGAATGTAAGCACAGCTGTGGGCGGTTTAGAGTTTAAAATTGATTATCTGATAGTAAGACCAAGGACCTCAGAGGCTACCTTCTCGATCCTACTTGGACGGCCATGGCTGGTGCAAGCCGAATGTGTGCATGACTGGCGCACAGGTTTTATTTCAATAGGGCCAAAGTCTGATCGGATTCAAATACAAGTATCCCCACCCTCGAACAACAAGAAGAAGACAATAATAGTCGATGAGATGGAAAAGAAAGAGAAGGAGAAAGCAAGGCACGAGATTGCACGAGCTAGGTTTTCCTTAAACACAGACAACTACAAGAATCTGCTTCAAGACGGGTTCAACTTGCAGCTCTTTAAGAATCAAGACACGAAGATGGGAGAGTATAAAAATCCATTGCTCTATAACGAGGATTCCGATCAGGAGTTGCTAGGATGGTTGACGCATACAAGTGAATTTGATTGTTACATGTTGAGTATAGACTCAAGTAAAAACAAAGCTACTCAATCCCTGGAGAAGGGAACTTCAAGAGAAGTCTTGAAACTAGAGCTAGCTCCGACAATGGAAGTACAACAATTGAGAGAAAGAGTTAGAATGCTAGAAGCGGAGATTCTAAAGAGAAGTCGAGAATCGGAAAAAGAAGCGAAGAGTAAGACTAAAGTGTCGGAAGCCATTGCAAAAGCTGAATTAAAGAAATTAGGTTCAATCGAAACAGAACAAAACAATGATTTACTGGCCAACCATGCACGCGTGATCGGAGAGCACATTCCAATCACAGTGTCATCGAGAAATAAGGACTATTCGCGAGAAGCTCAGTTGGAAAAATGGGAAGTTTTTCCAGAAAAGTTCTTGAGTGTAGGGTCAGAGCTACCAGACAGAGTACGAGATTGTATTAAAACGACGCTCAAAAATTTCAGCGAGGCCTTTGCATGGTCATACAGTGATCTGAGAGGAATTGATCCCCGAATCTGCCAACATTATATAGACTTGGAAGAAGGCACACGACCAATATGTCAACGACTCAGGCGAACGAATCCAGTCTACTCCGAATTGATCAAGCTGGAATTGACCAAATTGTTGGAAGCAGGATTCATATATCCCATCGCATCCAGCGAATGGGTATCACCAATTGTAGTTGTTCCGAAGAAAAATAAGAAAATCCGTATTTGCATAGATTATCGAAAGTTAAACGAGCGCACAAAGAAGGATCATTTCCCCTTGCCATTCACTGATCAAATCTTGGACAGAGTGGCTGGCCATAAGTTGTACTCATTTTTGGATGGTTTCAGTGGGTACAACCAGATCCAAGTCCATGAAGAGGATCAATCAAAAACTACTTTCACGACAGAATGGGATACGTACGCATATCGGGTGATGCCATTTGGATTATGTAATGCACTGGCCACATTCCAGAGGGCAATGATAGCTGCATATCAAGACTACTTGCAGGATTGGATGGAGATATTTCTTGATGACTTTGCAATCAGAGGCGACGATGAAAACATGATGGAGAGGATCGAAGTGATTTTAAGAAGAAGCATTGAAAAAGGCATCGCATTGAATCCTGAAAAGTGTACATTTGGAGTACGAAGAGGATTGCTTTTGGGACATGTTATTTCTTAAAAAGGAATCGCGGTTGACGAGGATAAAGTGGAAAAGATTAGACAACTTCCACCTCCACAAAATTTGCGACAACTCAGAGGATTCTTAGGCCATGCGAATTATTATCGACGTTTTATATTAAATTTTGCATCTATAGCGGCACCACTGACGACTCTTTTGAGGAAGGACCAACAATACCAGTGGACTGGAGAGCGTCAAGTTGCATTCAACTCGATCAAGGAGAGATTGATAAATGCACCGATTTTGGTAGCACCTGACTGGACGAAGGAATTTCATGTACATACCGACGCTTCTCATACTGCGGTTGGAGCAGTACTATGCCAAGCCGATGAAAAGAAGTTGGACCATCCTATTTACTACGCAAGTCGCAATTTGAATAGCACTGAGAGGAACTACACGACTACGGAGAAGGAATGTCTCTCGATGATCTTTGCGGTGAACAAATATCGGCATTACTTGATGGGAAAGCATTTCCCTTTTTATGTGGATCATGAAGCCCTTAAGTACATCATTAATAAACCAGAATTGTCAGGGCGACTGATGAGGTGGATGCTACTTCTCCAAGAATTTCAGTTCACAGTGGTAACCAGACCAGGCAAAGCACATATATTGGCTGACCATTTATCTCCAATTGTTAATGAGGAGCCAATCTCTGGGGTGCCCGATGATGCTCCTGATGGGCATCTATTCCAGGTTGAAGCTAAAATACCTTGGTATGCCGACTTGGTGAACTTCTTATGCACTACTCAATATCCGCCAAGAGCAAGCAAGAGAGAGAAGCAAAAGCTGTTAGCATTGGCAAAGCACCATAGCATCATTGGGGGGCAACTCTATCGATATTTTGTTCATGAGAGCATTTATCGGAGGTGTCTCGAGGAAGAAGAAGCAAACCTAGTGTTGCGGGCTTTGCATGACGAACCTTGTGGTGGGCATTTTGCTGGTGAACTAACGGCAAGAAAGATTTTATTAGCTGGGTATTGGTGGCCAACGCTGTTCAAAGACTCACACACATATTGTAAGAAATGTGACAGATGCCAACGAATGGGCAAACCCACATTAGCACATGCTGCTCCTCTTACGCCGGTGTTGGCTCTTAAGCCGTTTGAGAAATGGGGAATTGATTTTGTGGGGCCTATTGATCCTCCCTCACGACGAAGATCCAATAGGTATATTTTGGTCTGTACTGATTATGTTACCAAGTGGGTGGAAGCCAAAGCTCTGAAGACTGACCGAGCTATTGACGTTGCTAAATTTTTGTACGAACAAATTATCACTCGATTCGGATGCCCATTGGAGATAGTGAGTGATAGAGGGACACATTTTGTCAACGAACTGATCGAAGAATTAATGGAATTATATAAGATCAAACATAGAAAAAGCACTCCATATTACCCGAGAGCAAATGGACAAGTGGAGGTCACCAACAAAATTCTTGAGCAGATTCTGACAAAGACAGTAGCTATGCATAGGCGAGACTGGGATGAGAGACTTTTGGAAGCCTTGTGGGCATATCGAACATCCTACCGAGTGACGACCAAGAGCACTCCGTTCTCCCTAGTATATGGCGAGGAAGCCATTTTCCCTATCGAAACAGAAGTGCCGACATTAAGAGTGGCCATTGAGGCCAGGTTGGGCGAGGAAGAGTCATTAAAGGAGAGGTACATACAACTGGTCAAGCTGGAAGAAAAGAGACTCATCGCACAACAAAGTTTGGAAGCTATTCAGAAGAGACGTAAGGAGAGGCATGACAAGAATCTCAAAACCTATGTGATTCAAGAAGGGGATTTGGTGCTAGTTTACGATAGTAAATATTATAAATTCCCGGGGAAGTTACAGACAAGATGGGCAGGACCGTTTAAGGTGGTGGAACTCAATTCCAATGGTTCCATGCAAATTCAAGATTTAGGAGAAGAATATTCTCCCGTGAAGGTTCACGCGCTTCGAGTTAAACCATATTTCAAGTGATATTAGGACGGGAGAAGCCAGACGAGATCCAAACGAAATGACAAAGCAGACTACTTGTACATACATGTATAGTTATATATATATATGCGCATATGTAAGCTATGATTTGTGTGTCATAAATATCCTTCCTTGCTAGCTCAAGAATCTTGGACTTCTAATATTTTTTGTGTTATGCAGAGACTGTTAGGAGCTAAGTAACAAAATGGCAGACCAAATTACGCAACTCTACTTGTACGAGCTAAGGATATATTTCTCGGACCAAACGTTCGCTCGCATGGACATAGATGTCGACGACTTTGAGACGGAATACGATGTTGAGGAAGCACATTGGCTCGTATGCTTTAAAAACCAGGATTTGGGTGTTGCATTTTACATTGAGTGTTTTGAGGAATACCTAGCTGGACATGTAGGATGGGCGGGAGATCGATACTACTACTTTGATCCTTCTAGGGAAATGCCTAACGAGGAAAACGATATCACATGGGCTTGGGCAGATGTGCTAACGCTAGGAAGTGATGACGGAGCTCCTGAAGTTGAGCCTGACTCGCCTTAGGGAAGTTGTCGGGATGCAAGTACGATGTGAGACTACATGAGACATTCCGGGGACTCACATTCTAGGACACCTAGGGATAGGTATACGAGGGACTAAGGCATAGCTGGCTGTAGTTACCTAGTGAAAAGTCAACTCGATGAATACATATGTAGTGTCTGTAATTGAGAGAATGGAGTGAAGAGATGGTTGATCTGTCAAAGGCTAGAGTGTATATGGTTGCATGTCTGTGTGGGAACAGTGGGAAAAGTCCCTTTCTTCCTCTCCCTAATTCTCAGGACTTGGGTGAACTAATTAACTATGAAAAAACCAAAGAAAAGAAAAGAAAAGAAAGTGTGTTGTGTGATCGTACCAATGCGCTATGGTGGGCTAGTAGGTGGGTGGATTTATCCTCGCCGGGTGGTTAGGACCACGAACCGCAGCTAGTTTCGCCATAGGCTTGGAATTATGTGTTTGTGTCTTAGCTACGCGCCATAACGGGTTGGTAGGCAGGTGGAACCATCGTGGCTGGGTAGTCACGACCATGAGCCGTATCCAGTTTCGTTATGGGCTAGCTGATATATGTTATGTGTTATCATTGTGTGTTTGTGTGTTGTGCGCTGCATTGCGTTGGTAGATGGGTGGAATCAACCTGATCGGGTGGTCAGGTCCACGAATCGCATCCAGTGTCAATGTAGGCCAACGTGTGATTAAAATAAAATTTTCATATGAAGTTATTCCCCACTCCTGAGGGGGAGAGAAAGAGAGGAGAGGGCGATGATCGCCTGGAAGGGAACGTATTTGCTTGTGTGATTGGTATGTGTCGGCTTGCAACGGATCAGCTCACTTTGAATCAACATTCTTGATAGCACGGAGACTCTATATGTACTTATGGATGAGGCTTTAGCGAGGTAATGCAACGGTCTTGCTTTATAACTTGTGTGCTCTATCTGAGGGTTTTTCTAGTGTGTGGGGACACTCTCGGGTTCTGATGTATGTCTTCACTTGCACTCGAGTTTCGATGGCTTTTGTAGGATGACGATGGGGATTCTTTGGGAACGCCTAGTCATGGACTATGTGTACATAGCGAATAGTAGGTGCAATAATGGGGTATGCATTTTGGGTATGTAGCATCTCCTGTTGAATTCATTTCAGTTATTGTTGTTTATTTCGGTATTTCTGTTTCTGTTTTTCGCAATGACGGTGCATGTGTAAAACATAAAAATGTATGCATGTGTTATTATGGTTGAGACCATTTTTCATAATGGAATGTATGAGCAAATTGATGCATGGCTGAAATGGGATTGCATATATGTGCATGTTCTTGGATCATTTTGGAAGTGACTGATTTGTATGTATTCATGAGTGATTTTTGAGCACTAATAGCTTCGATGAGTGCAGGTTCAGTGGAAGTGGCGGCTCGATGAAAAGGTATGTGAACCAATTGGAAATTGACATGTTCATGGTTGGTTGGATTTTATCGCAGCAATAGTGGCTCGTCGAGGGCGACTTCGCAATTAAAAGAGGGAAGTATGTTAGCTCAAGAAATGGTTGGTTTTGGTGCACTAACATGCTTCCATTTTTCAGATTATTTGTGGATTGCAGGTATCCGGCAAGGAAAGATGTTGGTCGATAACAATAAACTCTGATTAAATGTGGTAACATCAAGGCTGAATAAAAGGGGTTCAGAACCACACATACGCAATATTCAGTGTGGGTCATTCGAGCAAGAATTCTTTCGTGGCAGTGTCTTAGGCTGTTGATGCAGAACGATCATTTCCAAAACCTAATAAAAGCATAACCCAGTTAGATATGAATCCAGCGACAATTTTAATAGAAATGGGCTGTGAAATCCATGATGAGATCATTCGAAAAGGATTGATGAAGAGCTAGCAAGTGTGGCTTGAGAGCTATGTTACACTACAGGAACCCGGTGGACATCAGTCTTCTTCCTAAGTTTCTATTTGCTGGCAATCTTGTACCTTCTTAACTTGCCACGGAGTTGGGAACGCAAAAAGACTTAATCAAGAAAGCACAACAGTTGGATTTATGTGGTCGAAATGCTTCTGAAAATCTATGCCTACGGGTTCTTTATCTATTGGAGGGAAGGCTTGAATAAATTCGATTTCTGCATAACCATTATAATAGGATTCGCTACCTACTTATAGCGAGGCTTCTCCGTCTCATACGTCTCCATATGCATATTCAACAGTGGTGGGATAAGGTGGTCAGAAGAAAGGACAAAAACAGGTTTTTTGGAAGAATAAAGGGGGGGCCGCAATATCGTATCAAGGGAGATCTAGGTATGGAGAACTGGATAGGATTGAAGGAGGGCATACAGAGGGCCTGCAGGGCGCTATCAAAAACGCTGACTACCTGTTGAAAGAAAAAAAGGAAGTTTTGCCTGCTCGTTTTTCGTGCTAGACTTCGACAGGAACGTAGGAGCGGACGGTTTTTCGATCTTGTAGCTTAAGAAGAAGGAGAGGCCGCTCCTTGACTTGAATCTTCCTCCAGAGGAAGCTCGTCATCAAAGTAAGAAGCTCTGCATATCTGCCTCGTAGAGACTAACTTCTTCTGATCGTTGTAGTTCGTTTTCGTAGTGCATGTGAATTTTTGGCATATGACATGCTTCTTTACATCCTTGCAATCACCTGTGAGAGTGAGTTCACGCCTTCACCTCTGACTCTACCTGATGCACATTGTCGAAAGAGTATTATGCGAATATGATGCATTCTTCTAACTGTGGACCGTTTTGGAAACTCACATTCGCTGGTTAAGCTGTGTGATGTGGTCTTTCTGTTGATGATGATGCGGACCCTCATGACGTCTCTTGAAGCAAGGTTTTGGAGTCTGTTTTTTACTTTTGACGTGGAACTGGATAATGCGATATAATCTTGTGGATAATTTGTACTCATGGGCGATGTCCCTGATGGTTGATCTGAAATGATGTGCTGAAGGTGATGGCTTCCACGCAGGGTTCCCTTGATTATGGTTTTCGCCTTCCAATCGATCAATGTTTTTTGTTGTTTTTTCGTGAGTTAGATTTTTTAAAGACGTGACCTGTGATACCCTTATCATTCAAAGAGGGTTCCTCTAATCTGTAAGTATCCCAGCGTGTCTGAGCTCCTTTGATAGAATCTCCCTTTTGGTCGAGTGAAAGTCACAGAGCAAGTTGGTCTGGTGCATTGCCAAGTTGAAAACAGACCTAATTGCTTGTATTTAATCATATATTCATGTAACCGATTCATAGTGCTGGTTGTATAGGGCTTACGAAAATTGCGATTGTGCTAGTTTCTTTTCTTAGCCACGGAGTTTGGGCTTTCTTCCTATTTCTTCGCGGCTGGTGTAGTCTGTTCTACCGGAGATTCAATGGTAATCAGTAATGAATGTGTCTTATCTACTGCGCCTCTTGCTTCGCTCGAAGTTTATGTCTTGTTTGTGAAATAGCAGTATGTTCGCGGGATCATGTCAAATTTTTTAGAGCGGTTTGATCCGTGTTTGCAGTCATTCTTCTAGTAGGGAAAACTTTGAGTCCTTATGTTCCGGAGATAATTAGTTGGTCTGAGAGGAATCGAGTAAGCAGACAAGCAAATGTCAACAGTTCTAGTTATGTAAGTATTTGATAGCATGCGGTTCCATTGTACTCATTGCAGATTGGGAGTCGTCGAAGGGGAATTTGATGGCTGAATCGCGGGCAAGCTAGCGCCTGTAACTGTAAGTCTCACTTTGAAGGACTTAATGCAGGAAGTGCATTCGTGGCACTTATGGTTCAAGAAGATCTACGATGGCGTCTAGACTCTCTTAATTGAGAGGTATCACGTGTGTTCATTTTAAGGCTGAAGAGTTCAATTGCTTCAGAGTTTATTGACAGATATTGTCTCTATGCAACATCATTGCTAACTTATAGCTGCGATTTATCAACATCTTGATCATAACACACGTTCTCAGGTATATGTGGAAGTGGTGGATATAGTGTCTCCATCGAGAAAATGTGGAGTTAGTCTCCCGTTTTCGATAGTTTTGCGTTTTCTGGATTGCATATGGGTAAGACTGATCACCTAGATGGCCTCGGTCGTTTTACTTCAAGGACTTCGTTCATGGGAATTGTTTAGATATATATATATATATATATATATATATATATATATATATATATATATATATATAAAGAGAAATTGTGGACTTAGAAGACCCAAACTGACCTAGTATCAGCAAGTTAGGGTAAACTTATCATTGAGAGTAGGCACTTTCCCTTGGACTAAGAGTGCCATCATTTTGGTGCGTTTGCCGGGAACATATGAGCTAGTACATATACAAAGGAAGGATTCCTCGAGGGATAATTATGGGATCCAAGTGATCCAATTGGACCGATTCCGAGGGATTTGAACAAAATAAAGTCTCGTATAATCATTTTTTCCTGGGGCTTAGGAGTGTTCAACACATTATTGCAGCATTATGGCCTTGAAGATTGTAAGCCTATTGCGACTCCTATGGAGATAGGTTTAGGATTGAGTCTTCATGACGCTCAAGATGCAGTTGATGCTGTTCTCTATCAGCATGTTGTTGGATGCTTGATTTACTTATGCATTACTCGGCCAGATATTCAGTTTGTTGTCTCACAGATGAGGAGGTTTATGCATTTCCCAGGAGTCAAGCATTGGCAAGCAGTTAAGCGCATCTTTCGCTATTTGAGTGGTACTCGACTACTTGGGTTGTTTTATCCCAAGGGGGTCTCACTACCGACAGATTTGCATGCTTTTTCTAACTCTGATTGGGCTGGTTGCTATGACACTCGTTTGTCCACTAGTGGCTTTTGCTTCATGCTTGGTAGCTGAAGTAGCCTACTTTGGACACTTTTAGTTGTGAGGCTAAGTATAGGAGAGCTTTCACAGCTACTGTTGAGTGTGTGTGGCTCAGATGCCTTATGGCTGATTTGGGTGTTGGTCAGACTTCTGCCACCACCATCTTCACTGACAGTCAGAGCTCATTGGCAGTTGCGAGGAGCCCTATGTTCCATGCTCGCACTAAGCACATTGAGGTGCATTATCACTATGTCAGGGAGAGGTTCTCTACTCGGGAGATCAGCTTGGCATATGTGCCCACACAGGAGAACATTGCTGACCTTTTCACGAAGGCTCTTCCTAGGGAGAAGTTTGAAGCTTTTTGCAAAGCTTTGGGCTTACTTCCTTTTGTGGAGTGATTTCCACATAGTTTGGCACTTCCTTATACCTGAGTGCCAGCTCCTTGTTCACCGCATCACTCCGAGGGGGGATTTGTTGATATATTTAGGTAGTGATGTGTGTGAACATACTAGGACCACCGGGGCACTTTTTTCCCTCTTTAGGAGGTTTTTTTCCCCCGACTTGTATATACTCCTATTGCCCTAATGGGATACTTATCTTTGTACATACTATAGTTTGTGCTACAATTCAAACATCTTTCTTGATAATCAAGAACTCAATTATAGTTTGTGCAACAATTAAGACATCTTTCTTGATAATTAGGAACTCAAGTATAGTTTGTGCAACAATTTTGACATCTTTCTTGATAATCAAAAACTCATCTTTCTGTACATAGACTGCTCTGCCCGAATGGTATCCTCATATCCACTTCCTAAATGTAGTTAATGGTGTTGGGGATAGTAGCATGTCATAATTAAATGAATAATATTCTCAGAATGCAAGAACACTCATTCACTAGAGATGCATTCCTTCACAAACCTTTGAATTGAACCCAAAATAGCATAATGTACCTACTGCATTGCTGACAAAAGCATTGCTCATGGCCTATTGCAAATTTTTCCCCTTTCAGCAATTCATCCACTACTCTTTAGAAACTCTTCAGCAACCTCTTCAAAAATATAGCCCTAAGAACTGCCTTGTATTGACTTTGTCTCCTTAATTCACTCAATCGCCATCTGGAAGAATGTCCTCTTCAGCAACCTTACCCCCTCAAAAGGAATAGAGGCTAAGCTACCCCCTTTTGAAGACATTTCCCCCTTCTTCATATGGAAGCAAATTCTTTTATCCACAATCTCTACTGGACCAAGTAAGTCCTCAAGAATGGACTCTTGTATAGATGTAAGAGTCAGGCTCTGTGCACAAGCAACAAATGTACCTTTCTTGGGAGGCCCCAAGATACATCTAGTTGCAGTCAGGATAACATATTCCGAGCACCCTTACAAGTCATGGATGAATCTTTCTGAAAGCTTTCTTCAACCTGTAGGGCACATGAATCACAACGGATTTATGAACCTCCACCTCCTTGCCCTACCTTCACTTACTTTCCCTTTTCAATATATGCCTCTCAAAATTTAATGTCCATCTTTGATAATCCATGTCTAGTGTGCAGCGCCAGCATAACTTAGCTTGAATAGTTAGAAAACCCTTTTCGCCTCTCTTTTGCATTTGTACCTGCAATATCAAGATAGTTGGCCCCTCCCAATCTATCCCATGTGAATCCTCACTCCTTTCTATAAGAGTTGTTGAACCCTTTCATGTGCCTTATCTCTCTTCCAAAAAGGGAAGAAGAACCCCCTTGTGGTCCACCCCTGAAAATTGGAATAGAAGACCATTCGAGCTTCTATATCACACCACCTCTCCCCTTCTCAAATCCTCTATGTGCCTCTCTGCCAAAGAAATTTTGACATATGGATCATATTTTCTCATTAAATCGTTTTTCTCAAATTTTTCTAGTTGAGTATTGTTACTTTAAGCATTCCCATAGGTTTTGTGATGGACATTCTGGAATCATACAGAATTGTTACTTCAAGATATTTAGGCCATAGATAAAGGTTTGCAACTTGATCCTTAATAATATGCTATAAAAAACCATAAAGACCTAGAATTGCCATAAGATCCCCCCCCCCATACTTCATCCTTCTTGAATTTCTCATTCATTGTTGTGAAGCTAAAGTCTTCCATAAACAGACTTTGAGATTGGTCATTCCCAACAACACTATTACGTCCTCTTCCTCCTCAATTATACCCTAAATTTGAAGAAACATCATATCCCTGATTGTAATTTTTTGGGCATACAACAATGGAAATAAAGGCTGATTTGATGAGCTTTGTGCTTGAGATGTTCATATAGTTGAGATTGTTGACTCTATTGTAGTAGATTGGTCCACAGAAAAGTGTTCAGAGACTACAAAGTGCTTCTGAGAATCTATGCATGTTTCCACTTATGTTGTTGATTCCAATGATGATATAGAAGTTTGGTTGATCAAAGACCCGAACACGGAAATCGGCACTGTAGATGATGTAGTCACCATGCCTTCTTGCCTCCAATGGACACCTCCAACTTTAAGGAGCCATCAATTGATTTATGTGAAATCAAAAATCTATGAAAGCCATCTATGATAGACTAATAGCCTATAGTGTTCCTTGCATATCCTCTACCCCTGCCCACAAACTTATGGGAAAAATGGTGGAGATAGAATCTCCATGACAATGCTTCACTATTGACCTTCTCCATGAGCTCTCTACAGAAAAATTGGCTATGGTACCATGTCAAGAGAAAGGAGATAAGGACGAGAGCTCCCACACACTCTTACACAACAAGAGAGGAGCACATATAGATTGAGCCAAGGAAGAATGATCTTCTTCTTCTTCTTCTTCTTCTAATACAGAAAGAGAATATACGAGAATGGACCAATACAACAATACAACTCGCGCAATATATAAAGAACAACAGACAAGGAAAATCCTAATGTTCACAAATGATTGAGTTGGCAAGAAAAGAATGCGCTATCACTCTCGGTAGATAAATCTAGTAAAGCTCACTAAAATCTCCCTAACATAGACTGGTGTGACCACTATACATGTCGCAGAAATTAAAAAAATGATTAGTGTCATCCTCGATCATCACATGTTGAGCTTGATATCTGAACCCAACTAATCTTCCAAGTGCTAAGAAAAAAATCCCTCTTTTGCTAAAGATCAAAGTGTGATTTTGTTTAAAGATGAGGTTACACATATTGCCCATATCATCAATGCAAGCTATTATGGAATGGTTGCATCCTAGAAACCTAGGATAATGGAGATCTTTCTTGGTTTATCTGGATTCGATTGATGATTCATCAAGAATTATGCAAAGATTGTTGTTCAAATGATTAAACAAATTAAAGGGAAAGGGAAAGTCTTTTGTTTGGGAGAAGAACATATACAAATTATGGAAATAATGAAAGTAAAAATAGTTATAGCTCCGTTGTTATAGGTAATTGATCTCAATATACCATTTGTGGTTGAGGCTGACATGAGTGATTTTGGTATAGAAGCGATTGTATTTGAGGTTTGTCAACTAATGGATTTTGAGGGCAAGAAGCTAGAACTAGCTTAAAAGATTTTCTGTGTTTATGACAAGGATTTGTATGCAATTTTCCTTGCTTTAAATAAGTGGCATCATTATTTATATGGTGCCAAAGTAACAATGGGGTTTGAACAAGAGAGTATTTATTGGCTCTCTAACTAAAAAAATCTTAAAGTTAAAAAGGATCGATGGGTACAGACCGTTCAAGAGTTTGACTATAAGCTTAGGTATAGGAAGGGAAAGTTTAATATAGTGGTTGATTCTCTTAGTCGCATGCCTATGCTCAATGGATTAAGTTGTACTCAACTCACTAGTGGTTTACTTGAGTCCATTAGAGGCCTAGCCTTTTCTTAATCCAACTAACATGAAATACTAGATGGGTTTGCCTATTCCCTAGAAGTTGGAGCTAGTAAGCTATCTTTACTATTCTCTTCAATATTAGAAAAGCTGCACAATACCTAGGAGATGGTTTTGGAAAAGGTTGCATTTTTATGGTTTCAGACCTAGAGGGAACTCTAAGATAGACTTGCTCCCCTACCTTGAATTTGGTAACTTTATTTTGAGGATCAACATAGGGTCTAGCTCTATTCCAAGCTCTCCTAATGCTAAGCATATTGTTCATCTCTTCCAAGAATTCCTTTGTAGCTTGGAATTTCTCATGCTACAATCCTACTACATACAGAGCTCTTTGATGAAACCTGTACATAAAAAAACCTGGACTTCACTTGGCACTATTATATGCAATGTGTCATGACACTCATACAAAATGTTCCATCTCATCTAAAAGTCTCTAGGGACACACCTTACCTTTATATAATAGATATCCATCATGGATACTATATTTCTTCCACTTGCATTCTTCTTGAGTACCCATCAATAATCCATCCTCATTGGAAACCTATGTATCACTTTTTCTTTCTCTATGGCTTCCCAAATCTTGGAATATGTAGGATCAAGCCTACATTTCCCTTTAATGGCTTCTTGAAGGGTCTTTGACCGTTGAGAATTATGACCTTTAAGGCCTATTTGATTAGAGAGCCACTTGATGATCTCTTAATGAAACACTATGGTAACTTTTGCAGCATATAAATAACCTTGGAAAAACATTAGAGAATGAGCATTTGAATGAAGGAGATTCTATGATCATTTTTTTAAAGAAGAACAAAGATTTGAAGAAGCAGGTAATTTATGTTGTTGAAGTCTTGCTGGATAGTTCACTTGTGCAGACTATTCATTGGTCTTCCAATTCATATCAGATTTTTCTCTTATACTCTTCAATTGATGATGAAAGGCAATCCAAATGCCTTAACATTTGAGGATTTGTCTTTGTTCTGTTGCAGGAAGATCAGTCTAAGTAGAACATTCCATTATGTATGTTGCAGATCAAGGTTTCTTAGCTAGTCAAAAGGGAAAGGTAAATGGAGCTAATTCGCTAAGAGTCACATGAGCAGGTATTATGATTATCTCTTTATGAGAATGTTGCATCTATCTACATGGAGCATAGTGAAGTAAATGTGAAACAAACAATTCTTTTGCTTAAGATCTAGTCAAGTAATTTGAGGGAAGGATTTGACATCTTTTTATTTATGAATTTATTTCTCCCTTCTTTTCTCATTGGCATAACTTCAATTTTCAATGCTTCGTTATTCGAGTATTTCATCAACCTTATTTCTCTCAATTGACCATTGAAGCCTTTTACCATCTAATGTCCCGTTAGTTCATAGCTTATAGTCTCTGTTCTTGCTTATAGCCACAACTTATTGTCTTTTCTTGTTCTTTATTTTTGATATCTTATGGACCTCATGGAACACTTTCGACATATAAAGCAATTTAGCATGATCTATAGACTCATCTCTATGCAAAAAATGTAAATTGTGGGCTTCTCGATGTATAGGGTTCTTCTGTAGCAGTTTCTTCTAACTAGGCACAAGGAAAGTGATACCTGCTAAATAAAATTAGTGAGGTTGGGAAAATAAAACTAGTAAATTTATTTTGGTTAGCTCTTAGTGATGTAACATTTGTGAGTGCCCACATGACTGGATGAATGCCGAGATTGTGAATTGAGGAGGATTCCAAGTCCTCACATTTCTCATGATTAGAGCTTGGAGAGAGCAATAGGAGACACTTCAAAGTAGGCGTATGCATTTGAGCTTTGTTTTTTGACCTCTTTTGAGCTTTCTTGATACTTTGGGGCTTTGGAGAGAGAAATCTAGCATGTGTGAGTGTACAGGTGACGAGATGAATACAAATGTTTTGAAAGGTGATAGTATGTTTGTCAAATTCAAAGGTTGCAGGTACTCCTATTGGAGATGAACTTGAAGTTGCATGCTCAAAAAGGTGAGAAAATTGAAGATTTAACTAGCTATTAGAGTCCAGTTGGTAGGTTGAACTATGCTACACTAACTAGATTGGATATTTGCCATGGAGTAAGTGTCCTAAGCTAGTTTATGTAGAGAGTACATGCGCGGAAGCAAAATGAAAAGAAGAGTGTACTCACAAAATGAAAAAGTGTGAGAAACTCAAAGTGAGTAGAGCAAGAAATGGATAAACTCACATGGATTAGAAATGAGCTTGCCAAGAGCATGGAGTATGATCCTAATGCATCTAACCAAGTACAAATGGGGGGAGAGGCCCTCCTTATATGGATTTGGGAGAGGCTCTCCAAAGTACATCTCATGTGGGATAATTCCCCTTAAAGGAGCATGAATACAATGGTAGAAGCAAATGGCAAGGTACCCAACTAAGATACAAAATGGAGATGCACTTATGCGGATACAAATGTAGATACTTTAAGAGCAATCATGTTGTCAACACCCCCTCTATAGCTCCATTTTGAAGCGCATGAATGCTATAGATGCCCACCAAGCATTGGAGGGGAACTAGAAGTAGAACCTTTGTGAACATGTCTGCTAGGTTCTCCTCAGAGGTACATTGCTCCAAAGTAAGCTCTTGAGAGATGAGCTTCGGTGGGAGGCTAGGAAAATACGATAAAGGGTGGGAGAAGGATGAAGAGGGAAGGGTGGGAGGGTGGGAAATTGAAGCCTAAAGAGCAAATCTGATGGCAAAGTCTTTTCTCAATGAGGAGAAAGCAAAACCACAACACTCAAGCACCACCACTAAAACAAACACTAAGCACACCACCAAGACCACCTAGTTCTCTCATACCATGTAGAGAGTACATGTATGGAAGCAAAATGAAAAGAAGAGCCTACTCACAAAATGAAAGAGTGTGAGAGACTCAAAGTGAGTAGACCAAGAAATGGGTTAACTAACATGATTTAGAAATGAGCTTGCCAAGACCATGGAGTAGGATCCTCAAGCTTCTATCCAAGTATGAATGGGGGGAGAGGCCCTCCTTATACAGATTTGGGAGAGGCTCTCCAAATTACATCTCATGTGGGATAATTCCCCTAAAAGGACAATAAATACAATGGTAGAAGTAAATGGAAAGGTACACAAATACAAAAGAGATACAATATAAAATGGAAATACACTCCAAATGGAGTGCCTCTTGGATACAAAATGGAGATGCACTCATGTAGATACAAATGTGGATGATGTAGGAGCAATCATGTCATCAACACTTTCATCATACTCCAAGGAAACATCACATGTAAGCACCAAAAAGGATCCTAAAATATCTCAAGGGAATTATTAATGAAGGTTTGCGATATCTTTACACATCAGATATAGACATCAAGCTATTCTTTGGTGCAAATTGGGCAGGCTCTAAAGATGATAGAAGAACCACGTCTCGATAACTCATCTCTCTAGGTACAAAATTCATTCCATGGTCTTTAAAAAAGCAACCTACTATTGCGTTCTCATCAACAAAGGCTAAATATATAGGACTTGCAAATGAAACTCAGGAAGCAATTTGGATTAAGACCCTATACTCTCATTTACTTCTTAGGTCATCTAATCCTCATAATTTTGGGGATATAGCATTTCATTGCATCTTGTTTCTAACCCAATCGATCATGTGAGGGAAAAAAACATAAAAATCATTACCATAATGTCACATAAAAGATCACAATTAAGGATATTTAATTATCATATGTGTAAGCTTATCAAGAATGTGCAGATATGATGACAAAGGCATTGGATGGAATCAAGTTAAATAGGCTCAAATCAATGATTGGATTGCAAGAAATGTTGAAGGATTGAAGACTTAAGCTTATTAGAATTGAGAGGGAGCTATTGGTGCACTAAGTAGTCCTAAGAGCTTTTCCTGAATTCATGAAATACTCTCATAACTTTGCTCACAAAGATATGGTCATATGAGCACATGCTTTATAAAACTTCCAAGAGTAACACTCATGCAATTATCTTGGTCATTTGTAAAAGCTAAAAGTAGAAAATGAATCTTGTAGATTGAGGAAGCCAAAATCCACAAACTTGTTAATGGGGAATCAAAATTAAATCATATTTAAAGTGATCACTTTTAGGTGGATGACTCACAATATTCAAATTTAAATTCATGTATAAATACATGTACTTCTTAGTCATGGGATATGAAGCATATTCCTCAAACATTGAGCTGCATCTTTGAGCATGCATACACAGCCCTTACCCCCCACAATTCCAACCTCCCCAATCCTCTCACAATTAGGCACACCATACATACTTACACATTCTCATTCCCTCCCCCTCTGCATCGACATATGTATATAGTACCTCCAACAATGTACATACCGCTATTAATTCAATGATTAATTGTTCACTTCATCTTAGACATAAATATTAGCAACTAGAGGCACATAATGCAACTTTGAATGCAAAATCCATCTAGCTACAAAAACACATATTAGAGATAGATGCAAGCAATCAAGCCTTACAAGATCAGTACAAAGCCTCGCAATGATCACACAATGAAATTGAGTCCAAGCTGATGTGTACCAATAGGCCATGCAAACACTTGAAAGCCATCTTCATATGGCAGTGGAATGCAATGCAAAGATTCAATGAAATATGGGTTTATTAAGAATCCATTAAGTAGCTTCACAAGAGGAGAATAGATGACTATAACAAGAAAATGAAGAAAATATGGAAGCTGAAATCGGGAACACCCGTGGATCATAGATTAGTCCATCAAGGTTCCAACAGATGCCACAAGAGAATATCCATACTATGTTAGATGAGTATTGTGACCTCCAGAAGTCATACGACATTCTAGTCCTCTACTCAGTTAAAAAAATAGTCAATCCTACCCCGCATCCCAATGCATGAGCATACTATCACCATCACAGAACCTACTGAGTTGACTTAACTATACAAGCAGATGCAAAAATTACAAGCTAGACTATTACAATAGGAATGGTGACCCTCACCCTTGGAAGTGTGGACACTAGAAGAAACAATGGAAATCTTAGTGGGTCAAAGCTTTGAGGAACTATATGAACCCAAACCTATACTTAAAGGCTTTGTCTCTAAAGGAGGACAAGAAACATATGAGGCCCCCCAAATCACAATGGTAGGTAAAAGAGATAAGATGAACACATGATGATTGAGTAGCCATAGAGATCCAATCCATGGCCATGTCTTTGGCAAGGAGCAAATTTTTGCAACCCAATTTCAATGAGGAGATGTTCTAGAGAGAGCATAAAAAGGAACTATCTTTCAACCCAACTAGCCGTGACATTTCTAAAAGACCTATCCCAAGATGATGCAGACGTGGTCCAATGCTCCCATGCACATTATATACAACCCATGGTATGGGAGAATACCTAGGTGATGATCGTGGCCACTCTTTGCAATTAAGGTAAGAAATATCCCCAAGTGTGTCGATTTAATGAAATACCCTTACTTTGCTCCACCACAAGGGGCGTGCATTGTTGCATACATGATCTCCAAAATTTTCCACTAGACAGTGCACTTAATGAACATGCACGATGCAGCAACAGAGATGACCATGAAGATATTCAAGCTAATGGTAATAATCTTCAAAATATTTGGTAAGGAAAAACCCCCTTATATAGCTACACTTCGCTTCAATGAAGGAAACTACGATTTGGTATATGATATGAGCACTACAAGCCCTCTAAAGACTCTGTATGCATGGCATGCACATATCAGATATTTATGGCTTTTTACAAATACACTTTGGAGGAGATGCTCTCAGCAACATTTCAGGATTACCACTCAAAAATACTGAGTTCTAGACCTGCCCATCTGTTGCAACTCTTTGTGGTGGAACAAGCTATACATGCGAAACCATTGAGGATGCCACATCTTGAGGTTCCAAGTGCTATAGACTAGGAAGAACGTATGATAGATCACTACATTTCATTGTAATTATTCATTTTTGGTAGTTGCAACTCCATTTTGTTGAAGCAAAGGATTCCATAAGCTTGAGGGATGTTACAAGAAATGGTGTACTAATTTTCATGATTTTTAGATTTTTTTGGGGCCACAAATTACCCTAGGAACCTAATTTTTAACTAGGGACATAAGGTCTCGATAACACCAAAAGTAGTAGAAGAACTATAAAAAGAGCTAGAGAGATGATTTTGGTGGTTCCTTATTGGGGATTTGAGCTTTACAAACACTTGATTGTATCTTGAAGTTAGAGAATATAAGATTCCAGTGTTCCACTCTTTGTCTTGCATTGTGTGTGTGTGTGTGTCTGTATATGTGTGCATGCTAATGTGCTTCTCACTCATGCATTTGTTCATTCCATTTGCTCACATTGGTATTCCCATTGTGCAAGAGTGATAGCTGCAAACCTTTTAGACATGGCTCTACCTCATAATAAGTTCAAAGAATTTTCCAAAGATTTGGGTCTTCTTAATTTTGTACATTCTACATGTAGTAATACACTTTGTGTTATGATAGCAAGCATTTTTTCTTTCTTCCTTGTGTTATTTTTATCTACATTTAGGAACCCCAAAATTGAATATTCTATAGAATAAAACTTTATCATACTCATCCAACTCTAGATATTCAACAATGATGCCCACCTTTTTCTATAATTAGTATGTACAACCAACTAAGGATCGATTAATAATTTCTATTGATTACATCACTACATCTCTTTTTAAGGATCATCAATTATGAAAGCATGTCCTCAAATACAAAGGCAAAGACGAAATTTGACATCAAAGTTTATAAAAAAAATAGATTCTAGAATAAGACCTCAATTCATAACTAATTTCGAAGGTCCAAATATGGTTTATATTGTACCTTAAGGGTTGAAATTATGAATTTATCCTCAAAACTTAACATCAAATTCAGAATTAAATGTTTTACAAGCATTAAATTTATTGTCTCGTCTATGATCCTATTTTATGCCTACAAGATCAAGTTATTCCTATATTGCAAAAATAAAGTAGAGTTTTAAGATTGAACCATGAATTTTCAACCCGCAAAATACTTGTTAAACAAAAAGAAAAAGAGAATGGGAAGGAAAAGCCAAACATAAGTGAAAAGCAAGAAAGAGAAACACATTAAAAAAATTATTTGGAGAAAAAAAGAAGAAAGAGGAAGGACTATGACCCCAACAATGGATAGTAGGGTTTAATACACCTCTCTCTACATGACCTCATCTGACTTTTCTAGAAACACTTGAGCTATAAGACGCCTCGTTAACTGACAACCCTTGTGCACATTTCACAAATACCACTGATACATCATGCGTAGAAGTTGGATTCAAAATTATGCATCAATAGGCCTAGTTACAAGCCATGCATAGAGAGATAAAAGATTTTCCATGTGTAAGAAAAAATTGTATCTATAAATATATCTCATTTCATTTACTCTAAGATTTTAGATGGATCATTCTCAAGGACAAAGGTGTGAGGCCGAGTTGTAGCTTCTCCTTAGTTGAATTCACCTAAATTTCAAAGAAAACCTTTTGCTTACCAATAAACATATTGGATGACAATGCTAGGCAAGAGGCATATACATCAAGAAGCTTGAAATTCACATTTCTTGCATGAGTGTGTCTAGAGATCATGCTCGATTTCTTCATTTCTCCAAATGGATCCATGAAGTTTGCAAAGAATAAAAAATTAGGAATGTTTGAAAATTTTTAGGTCTAAAACCTTTTACGTTCCTACCGATCAACACTAATGTGAAAACTATATTCTATATATGAAGACGAATGAGCCAAAAAGAGATAATAAGTTGTGCCCAAATGGGAAAGGCTATAATGAAAGCCTTCAATGGTGAATCAATAGAAATAAGGGTGATGAAGGATTTCATTAATGACACATTGAAAATTTAGGATACACCAAGGAGAGCAAGAAACTCATTAACGCAAAGATGTCAAGTCTTTCAATCAAATTAATTGACTAAATTTTGAGCAAAGTATTTGTTTGTTTCACATTTATTTCATTATGTCTCACCTAGATAGATATACAATCCCTCATAAATAATCAATGATATTATTTTCACCTCAGACTCTTATTTTTCTCAATTGAAGCATAAAGTAGGATCCTTCAGCCATCATGGCTTTATTAGAGGCACCAACATTATCAAAAAGATCATTTGTACATTTCTTAAGCATCCAATTTTAGTTCAAACTGCTTCATCAAGGTTGAGCGTGCATGAAAATTGCTCCATAATTATTCGAAGAATCCATAGTAGACCATCAAAAGAGTAGAAAAAAGAAAATTGTTTTAATTGGATCTAGAAGAAAAATATGAGAAAATAGAAGAAGTGGAGTTTATAGCCTTATAAAGAATATAGGCTAGGATGTGAACAAAGATGCCATTACTAGAGAGGATAGATCACGAAGAGAGAGAAACTATAGAAAATATAAGAATAAATACATTAGAAGGATCCAACCAAGCATAAATACAGTTAGGATCTACTGCAGAAAGGTACAACAAAATGAGTAAAAGATGTAAAGAAATAACAAAGATGCCAAAAAAAAAAGCAATAACGAAGAATGCTTCAAGACTCAATATACTACAATAGGGTGAGGGTTTCTCAATGTGTATTTCTGATAGAAAATGCCACAAGCACGATCTAAGTATCTGTGGCTTTGAAAACGTTGTTATTCCTATAGGCATTACAATACTCATCTAAATATGTGTGGGCATGCTACATCGGATGACATAATATCGGCCATAGTGCATGTCTTATTTCACTTTTTAAGACTAGCCGTATACTAGTCATAATGTGGGTCAATATAGTGATCGGTTTCTGAGCAATAGAAAAACCATTCTTAATGAAAATGTGGCAAAGAGTATTATATCGCTATGTCAATTCATATTGATGTCAATATATCCATTGCCATGCCAAAAGCATAAAAAACAAATCACACTTTTCTAGGTCTATGCAAGCTCGACCAAGCTTCTGTGTGGACATGTCTATATAGGGGGAACCCGCATAACCCAAAAAAATAATTAGCTTCTCATGCATGTGTAGGCTACCATATGCCTATTTTTCCATAGGCTTGTACAACATGAATCGGCGTAAACCTGTACAGAGACATTCACATAAGCATGTACATAAACATTGACATAAGCCTTTACATAAACATCCTAAGCCTAAACTTATGCATAAACCTCTACATAAACAGCATAATCAAGAAAAGAAATTGTATATAAAGATTATAATAATAAAATTTGACCAAAAAAAGCCTATCAAAATTTTAGTTAAACTCGATAAATCTGAAAATACAAGACAAAATCTCATCTCTTAACGATAGATATAAGTACAGAGCATTCATAGGATGCCTACAAAAAACTCTCTCTCTCTCTCTCTCTCTATACAAAAATCACATATGTATGGTACAAATGTAAGAAACTATGGCAAATGAGACAAAATACAAAAATGTGTATCACAAGGCTGAGAATGGAGCGACACAAAGAATGAAGCACCAACTTGCAATAGGAAGTAAAATGTGAACTTTATGTACATAAAAAAGTACATCAAATGAAAACAAAAAGCTATACAATCGAGTGATATCATCTCAACGATGTTAATAAATTTCACTTAGATATTCCCATATGATGGGAACTCCCATGCTCTCAAAATCAATCAACAGCACAATAAGCTCCCAAGGATATCCATCCTACTCTTCACCACATGTAGTAAAACGATCAATAGTTATAGAGTGCAAACAAAAAAACTATCGCTTTCTAAAGCCATCTATTATTTTTACAAAAAATATCTAAAATACTATCTTTTATCTTTTAACTATCTCTAAAAGTATCTAAATAAGTCCACTTGCATTCACACCCTCATGAGGGTGTGAACACGCATCGACTTATTCAGCAAAGAGCACAGAGAGTATAGTGAGTACAATGAGTATCGTGAACATAGTGAGCACAGTGAGCATAGTAAATACAGTAAGTACAATGACTACATTGAGCATAGTGAGCATAGTGAGTACACTTAGTACAGTGCACATAGTGAGTACAATGAGCACAATGAGCATAGTGAGCATAGTGAGCATAGTGAGTACAATGTCACAGTGAGCATAGTGCACAATGTGACAGGAGCATAGTGCACAATAACAAATTTAAAAACAATGGAAGAAAACATCGGTGAAGCAAAACAAACTAGCTTTATAAACGAAAACCTGGAGTGGATAATGGAGGCAATCAAGGAGTGCTTCCTCCTCAGTTTCACTTACATGCTCATGAATCATGATCAAGTTTTGGATGGAAAGATGGAGATACTATGTCTACCTACACTAAATGTTTTTGGCAACCAGTACTACTTCATTTGCTTGGAACTATTCGTGAAGGTACCTTGCAACGGCAGAATTATCATTGTATATACACTATTAAGCATTTCTTAAATCAACCATTGATTTTTGACAGACACATTAAATGGGCTTCATTCATACAAAATTTTTAGCCTACATCTAGCAAAGCTAATGTTGTAGTTGATGCCCTTAGCCATTTGCCATACCACAAACTAATATCATTTCAATCCATAATATTTCTATTGTTCATATTCATTCATTTCATGACATGATTCCTACTTAGGCATCTCCTTTATATTTTTCACAAACATGGAATGCTTTCAATAATTCTACAACATTTAGTAAGGATCACTACATTTTTTATCATGGATTCTTATATGTCCAACACAAGTTATGTGTCACACAAGGTTCTAAAGAATTTGTTATAAAAGAGGCTCATGAACCATCGTATATGGGTTATAGGGGCATACAAAGTACTCTTTCTATGTGTAAAGAATTCTTCTTTTGGCCACATATGGAAAAGGGTATTGCACACTATGTTTCCCATTGCATTGTGTGTCAACATGTGAAATGACATCATGGTAAAGCATTTGGATTATTAATGCCACTTCCCATACCTAATGAGCCATGGGAACGAATTTCTATGCATTTTATTACCGGTCTTCCTATAACTTCAAATGTATTTTTCTACATCTATTTCATGGGTTTCGAAACTTTATTCTTTCAGATCAACATGTTCATTTTCATAGGCACCTTTGGGTTGCATTCAATTGAAATTTAGGTTTCAAAATAGACTTGAACTCTACATTTCATTCTAAAAGTAATGGGCAAAGTGAAGCTATGAATAGTTTTATTTTAGATTTATTACATTGTTATTATTTAGATACTCGAAGTAATTGGGATGAGAAACTTCCCTCACTACAATTTGCATCAAATAAAAAAACACATAGCACTACTCGACGTACAACATATGAGATTGTTTATGGTAAAAAGTTTCCCACTCCCATGTCTATCGCTCGAACTAATATACCTACGACTGACTCTTTTTCACAAGACCATATTTCTACAGTTCATGAGGTTCATGAGCACATTAACACGATTAAATAACATTACATTTGTAATGTTAATAAGAAAAGAGTAGCTAAATAGTCAAATGAAAATGATTTGGTATGGTTACCAATAATTAAAGGACATTTCAACAATATTTCACAACATCCTAAGGTTAAACTTGCACCATGTTATTATGGAAACTTCCATATTATTCAAAATATTAATGAGATTTCTTTTAGACTAGACATGCCTTTGCATTGGAATATACATAATTATTTTCATATTATTTTATTCAAATAATTTAAAGAAAATTTATCACTCACTCCTATTTCAGATGATCATCCTTTACTTGAACACGATGCTGAAATTTTAGTTCCAGATAAACTACTTGATTATGATGTTACTAATACACACACTCATAAGAAATAGCATAGGTATTTGGTTACATATAAAAATCATTCACTTGAAGAATCTCAATGGATTCAATAAACATCACTAACTCCACACTATGATCATTTGATTTCTACATATCATTCACAGTCACATTAAATTCAAGTTTTCCAATTCCACACATGTGTTTTTACATGGAACATGATTATGATTGTTCAATGATGGGACATCTGACTGGCCATTCATGTCTATTTTATTCTTGACAACCCAGCTTAGTTGCTAATCAATTGGGAGGCATGTTATACTTTATGGAATAATGGAATGTTATATGGACTTTAATGTCTTGAGGTTTTCAATGTGATTTTTCTTTTGATTTAGCAGGCGAAGACTCATGAGGGTTTGAATGCACATGGAGTTGATGAAATATTTTGGAAGATATTTAGAAGAATATTTAGAAGATAGTCTATTAGCTTTTTTTTTGTAAAAAGAATAGATCGTTTTAGAAAATGATATTTTTGTAAAAATAGTAGATTGCTTAGAAAGCGATCATTTTGTAAATAAAGAAGATTTTCATAAATGCACACTTTTAAAAGTACTTCTATTTAGGATGTAATGAAAAGTTCTGGTGTATTTGGAAACTTGTAATGAAAATAAAACTTGCAATGTGCCCAAAATGGAAATTTTTGCATTGAAACCATCTCTTATTAAGAAAAATCCACATACATAACCTCATAATATTAATTTCCAATTATGAAAGCCTATCCCTTTGAACATATCAATTCTGTTATTTTCAATGAGTGTTTATAGGAGAGGTCTTGCCAAGGGTGAATCACCCTCGTAGTTTCTAACTCTTTACAACCTATTATGTTGGAGTTATCGTCTAGGGAAGCGCATGAACAACACAAGGAAGAAGAAGAAGAAGCTTGGAGCACAACAGACAATACTCAAATGCATTACCACTAGAATGTACAAAGATAAGTATCCCATTAGGGCTAGAATGTTCACACATCACTACCTAAATATATCAACAAATCCCCACTGGGAGTGATGTTGTGAACAAGTAGCTGGTACTCATGTATAAGGAAGTGTCAAGCTATGTGGAAATCACTCCACAAAAGGAAGTACGCCCAAAGCTTTGCGCAAAGCTTCAAATTTCTCCCAAGGTAGAGCCTTCGTGAAAAGGTCTGCAATGTTCTCCTGTGTGGGCATATATGCCAAGTTGATCTCCCCAACAGAGAACCTCTCCCTAACATAATGATAATGCACCTCAATGTTCTTAGTACAAGCATGGAACATAGGGTTCCTTGCAACTGCCAATGTGCTCTGACTGTCAGTGAAGATGGTGGTGGCAGAAGACTCACCAACATCCAAATCAGCCATAAGGCATCTGAGCCACAAACACTCAAGAGTCGCTATGAAAGCTGCCCTATACTCAGCCTCACAACTTGAAGTTGCCAGAGTAGGCTGCTTCTTGCTCAACCAAAATATACATGAGCTATCAAGCATGAAGCAAAAGCCACTAGTGGACAAACGAGTGTCATAGCAACTAGCCCAATGAGAGTCAAAAAAAGCATGCAAATCTGGCGGTAGTGATCCCCCCTTGGGAAAAAACAACCCAAGTACTCGAGTACCACTCAAATAGCAAAAGATGCGCTTAATCCCCTGCCAATGCTTAACTCTTCGGCAATGCATAAACCTGCTTATCTGTCAGATAGCAAACTGAATATCTTGCCGAGTAATGCATAAGTAAATCAAGCATCCAAGAGCTTGCTGATAGAGAACAACATCAAATGCATCTCGAGCAAAATAGGACCAATGAGCCGCATGTCATCAACATAGAGAATAATGATCAGAAGCACATCATTAGCATGCTTAACATATAAGGTGCTTTCAGTTGGACTGTTCTCAAAACCATGTGCAATTACATAGGCATGTATCTTCTCATACCAAGCATGTGGTGCTTGCTCTAAACCATATAATGCGTTCTTTAACCTACACACCTGGTTTTCATGCCCTTTCTGCAAAAAGCCATGGGGCAAAAAAACATACACTTCTCATTGCAAGTCATCATTTAGAAATGTTGTTTTAAGGTCCAACTCATGTACATTCCACTCACGATGGGCTACAGGTGCACAGATGCTCCGAACAGTAGTCATACGACATGTAGGTGCAAAGGTCTCATCAAAATCAATGCCTCTTTCCTGCACATAACCCTTTGCAACAAGCCTAGCCTTGTACGTATCAACTATTGCATCATGCTTACACTTGAGCTTGTATACCCACTTAGTGCCATCTTATTTCACTTTTTAAAACTAGCCCTATACTAGTCATAATGTGGGTCAATATAATGATCGGTTGCTGAGCGATAGAAAAACCATTCTTAATAAGAATGTGGCATAAAGTATTTTATCGCTATGTCAATTCATATTGATGTCAATATGTCCATTGCCATGCCAAAAGAATAAAAACCAAATCACATTTTTCTAGGTCTATGCAAGCTCGACCAAGCTTTTGTGTGGACATGTCTATAAAGGAGGAACCCGCATAACCCAAAAAAATAACTAACTTCTCATGCATGTGTAGGCTACCATATGCCTATTTCTCCATAGGCTTGTACAACATGAATCGTCATAAACCTGTACAGAGACATTCACATAAGCATGTACATAAACATTGCCATAAGCCTTTACATAAACATCATAAGCCTAAACTTATGCATAGACCTGTACATAAATATCATAATCAAGAAAAGAAATTGTATATAAAGATTATAATCATAAAATATGATAAAACGAAGCCTATCATAATTTTAGGTAAACTCTATAAATCTGAAAATAGAAGACAAAATCTCATCTATTAACGATAGATATAAGTACATAAGATTCATAGGATGCCTACAAAAAACTCTCTCTCTCTCTAGTTTCACTTACATGCTAGTCGATCATGATCAAGTTTTGGATGGAAAGATGGAGATACTATGTCTACCTACACTTAACGTTTTTTTGCAACCAGTACTACTTATTCATTTGCTTGAAACTATTCCTGACGATACCTTGCAACGGCACAATTATCATTGTATATACACTATTAAGCATTTATTAAATCAACCATTGCTTTTTCACACACACATTAAATGGGCTTCATTCATACAAAATTTTCAGCCTATGTCTGGCAAAGCTAATGTTGTAGTTGATGCCCTTAGTCGTTTCCCATACCCAAAAACTAATATTGTTTCAATCAATAATATTTCTATTGTTCATATTCATTCAGTTCATGACATGATTCCTACATTTGCATCTCATTTATATTTTTCACAAAGGTGGAATGCTTTGAATAATTCTACAACATTTAGTAAGGATCACTACATTTTTTATCATGAATTCTTGAATATCCAACACAAGTTATGCGTCATACAAGGTTTGAAAGAATTTATTATAAAAGATGTTCATGAAGCATTGTATCTGGGTTATAGGGGTATACAAAGTACTATTTCTACATGTAAAGAATTCTTCTTTTGGCCACATATGGAAAAGGGTATTGCACACTATGTTTCCCATTGCATTGTGTGTCCACATGTGAAACAACATCGTGGTAAAGCATTTGGATTATTAATGCCAATTCTCATACCTAATGAACCATGGGAACAAATTTCTATGCATTTTATTACCGTTCTTCCCATAACTTCAAATGTATGTTTGTACATCTAATTCATGGTTTTTGAAAAGTTATTCTTTCATATCAACGTATTCATTTTTGTAATCACCTTTGGGATGCATTATTCTGAAATTTAGGTTTCAAAATAGACTTGAACTCTACATTTCATTCTAAAAGTAATGGGCAAAGTGAAACTACGAATAGTTTATTTTAGATTTATTACATTGTTATTATTTAGATACTCAAAGTAATTGGGATGAGAAACTTCCCTTACTACAATTTTCATATAATAACACAACACATACCACTACTCAACGTATAGCATATGAGATTGTTTATGGTAAAAAGCTTCCCACTCCCATGTCTATCACTCAAAATAATATACCTGTGACTGACTCTTTTGCACAAGACCATATTTCTACAGTTCATGAGGTTCATGAGCACATTAAAAAGATTCAATAACATTACATTTGTAATGTTAATAAGAAAAGAGTAGCTAAACAGTCAAATGAAAATGATTTGGTATGGTTACGAATAATTAGAGGACATTTGAAAAATATTTCACAACATCCTAAGGTTAAACTTGCACCATGTTATTATGGAACCTTCCGTATTATTCAAAATATTAATCAGATTTCTTAGACATGCCTTCGCATTGGAATATACATAATTCTTTTCATATTAATTTATTTAAATCATTTAAAGTATCTTTATCACTCACTCCTATCTGAGATGATTGTCCTTTACTTGAACATGATGCTGAAATTTTAGTTCCAGATAAGTACTTGATTATGACGTTACTAATACATGCACTCATAAGCAATATCATAGATATTTAGTTACGTATAAAAATCACTCACTTGAAGAATCTTGATTGATTCATAAAACATCACTAACTGCACACTATGATCATTTGATTTCTGCATATCATTCAAAGTCACATTAAATTCCAGTTTTCCAATTCCATGCAATATAATGGAACATGATTATGATTGTTCAATGATGGGACATGTGACTCTCCATCAATGTCTATTTTATTCTTAACAACTCACATCAATTGCTAATCAATTGGGAGGCATGTTATACTTTATGGAATAATGGAATGTTATATGGACTTTAATGTCTTGAGGTTTTCAATGTGATTTTTCTTTTGATTTAGCAGGCGAAGACTCATGAGGGTTTGAATGCACATGGAGTTGATGAAATATTTTGGAAGATATTTAGAAGAATATTTAGAAGATAGTCTATTAGCTTTTTTTTTGTAAAAAGAATAGATCGTTTTAGAAAATGATATTTTTGTAAAAATAGTAGATTGCTTAGAAAGCGATCATTTTGTAAATAAAGAAGATTTTCATAGATGCACACTTTTAAAAGTACTTCTATTTAGGATGTAATGAAAAGTTCTGGTGTATTTGGAAATTTGTAATGAAAATAAAACTTGCAATGTGCCCAAAATGGAAATTTTTGCATTGAAACCATCCCTTATTAAGAAAAATCCACATACATAACCTCATAATATTAATTTCCAATTATGAAAGCCTATCCCTTTGAACATATCAATTCTGTTATTTTCAATGAGTGTTTATAGGAGAGGTCTTGCCAAGGGTGAATCACCCTCATAGTTTCTAACTCTTTACAACCTATTATGTTGGAGTTAGACGTCTAGGGAAGCGCATGAACAACACAAGGAAGAAGAAGAAGAAGCTTGGAGCACAACAGACAATACTCAAATGCATTACCTCTAGAATGTACAAAGATAAGTATCCCATTAGGGCTAGAATGTTCACACATCACTACCTAAATATATCAACAAATCCCCCCTGGGAGTGATGTTGTGAACAAGTAGCTGGTACTCATGTATAAGGAAGTGTCAAGCTATGTGGAAATCACTCCACAAAAGGAAGTACGCCCAAAGCTTTGCGCAAAGCTTCAAATTTCTCCCAAGGTAGAGCCTTCGTGAAAAGGTCTGCAATGTTCTCCTGTGTGGGCATATATGCCAAGTTGATCTCCCCAACAGAGAACCTCTCCCTAACATAATGATAATGCACCTCAATGTTCTTAGTACAAGCATGGAACATAGGGTTCCTTGCAACTGCCAATGTGCTCTGACTGTCAGTGAAGATGGTGGTGGCAGAAGACTCACCAACATCCAAATCAGCCATAAGGCATCTGAGCCATAAACACTCAAGAGTCGCTATGAAAGCTGCCCTATACTCAGCCTCACAACTTGAAGTGGCCAGAGTAGGCTGCTTCTTGCTCAACCAAAATATACATGAGCTATCAAGCATGAAGCAAAAGCCACTAGTGGACAAACGAGTGTCATAGCAACTAGCCCAATGAGAGTCAAAAAAAGCATGCAAATCTGGCGGTAGTGATCCCCCCTTGGGAAAAAACAACCCAAGTACTCGAGTACCACTCAAATAGCAAAAGATGCGCTTAATCCCCTGCCAATGCTTAACTCTTCGGCAATGCATAAACCTGCTTATCTGTCAGATAGCAAACTGAATATCTTGCCTAGTAATGCATAAGTAAATCAAGCATCCAAGAGCTTGCTGATAGAGAACAACATCAAATGCATCTCGAGCAAAATAGGACCAATGAGCCGCATGTCATCCATATAGAGAATAATGATCAGAAGCACATCATTAGCATGCTTAACATATAAGGTGCTTTCAGTTGGACTGTTCTCAAAACCATGTGCAATTACATAGGCATGTATCTTCTCATACCAAGCATGTGGTGCTTGCTCTAAACCATATAATGCGTTCTTTAACCTACACACCTGGTTTTCATGCCCTTTCTGCAAAAAGCCACGGGGCAAAAAAACATACACTTCTCATTGCAAGTCATCATTTAGAAATGTTGTTTTAAGGTCCAACTAATGTACATTCCACTCACGATGGGCTACAGGTGCACAGATGCTCCGAACAGTAGTCATACGACATGTAGGTGCAAAGGTCTCATCAAAATCAATGCCTCTTTCCTGCACATAACCCTTTGCAACAAGCCTAGCCTTGTACGTATCAACTATTCCATCATGCTTACACTTGAGCTTGTATACCCACTTAGTGCCATCTTATTTCACTTTTTAAAACTAGCCCTATACTAGTCATAATGTGGGTCAATATAATGATCGGTTGTTGAGCGATAGAAAAACCATTCTTAATAAGAATGTGGCAAAAAGTATTTTATCGCTATGTCAACTCATATTGATGTCGATATGTCCATTGCCATGCCAAAAGAATAAAAAACAAATCACATTTTTCTAGGTCTATGCAAGCTCGACCAAGCTTTTGTGTGGACATGTCTATAAAGGAGGAACCCGCATAACCCAAAAAAATAACTAACTTCTCATGCATGTGTAGGCTACCATATGCCTATTTCTCCATAGGCTTGTACAACATGAATCGTCATAAACCTGTACAGAGACATTCACATAAGCATGTACATAAACATTGCCATAAGCCTTTACATAAATATCATAAGCCTAAACTTATGCATAGACCTGTACATAAATATCATAATCAAGAAAAGAAATTGTATATAAAGATTATAATCATAAAATATGATAAAAAGAAGCCTATCATAATCTTAGGTAAACTCTATAAATCTGAAAATAGAAGACAAAATCTCATCTATTAACGATAGATATAAGTACATAAGATTCATAGGATGCCTACAAAAAACTCTCTCTCTCTCTAGTTTCACTTACATGCTAGTCAATCATGATCAAGTTTTGGATGGAAAGATGGAGATACTATGTCTACCTACACTTAACGTTTTTTTGCAACCAGTACTACTTATTCATTTGCTTGAAACTATTCCTGACGATACCTTGCAACGGCACAATTATCATTGTATATACACTATTAAGCATTTATTAAATCAACCATTGCTTTTTCACACACACATTAAATGGGCTTCATTCATACAAAATTTTCAGCCTATGTCTGGCAAAGCTAATGTTGTAGTTGATGCCCTTAGTCGTTTCCCATACCCAAAAACTAATATTGTTTCAATCAATAATATTTCTATTGTTCATATTCATTCAGTTCATGACATGATTCCTACATTTGCATCTCATTTATATTTTTCACAAAGGTGGAATGCTTTGAATAATTCTACAACATTTAGTAAGGATCACTACATTTTTTATCATGAATTCTTGAATATCCAACACAAGTTATGCGTCATACAAGGTTTGAAAGAATTTATTATAAAAGATGTTCATGAAGCATTGTATCTGGGTTATAGGGGTATACAAAGTACTATTTCTACATGTAAAGAATTCTTCTTTTGGCCACATATGGAAAAGGGTATTGCACACTATGTTTCCCATTGCATTGTGTGTTCACATGTAAAACAACATCGTGGTAAAGCATTTGGATTATTAATGCCAATTCCCATACCTAATGAACCATGGGAACAAATTTCTATGCATTTTATTACCGGTCTTCCCATAACTTCAAATGTATGTTTCTACATCTAATTCATGGTTTTTGAAAAGTTATTCTTTCATATCAACGTATTCATTTTTGTAATCACCTTTGGGATGCATTATTCTGAAATTTAGGTTTCAAAATAGACTTGAACTCTACATTTCATTCTAAAAGTAATGGGCAAAGTGAAACTACGAATAGTTTATTTTAGATTTATTACATCGTTATTATTTAGATACTCAAAGTAATTGGGATGAGAAACTTCCCTTACTACAATTTTCATATAATAACACAACACATACCACTACTCAACGTATAGCATATGAGATTGTTTATGGTAAAAAGCTTCCCACTCCCATGTCTATCACTCAAAATAATATACCTGCGACTGACTCTTTTGCACAAGACCATATTTCTACAGTTCATGAGGTTCATGAGCACATTAAAAAGATTCAATAACATTACATTTGTAATGTTAATAAGAAAAGAGTAGCTAAATAGTCAAATGAAAATGATTTGGTATGGTTACGAATAATTAGAGGACATTTGAAAAATATTTCACAACATCCTAAGGTTAAACTTGCACCATGTTATTATGGAACCTTCCGTATTATTCAAAATATTAATCAGATTTCTTTTAGACTAGACATGCCTTCGCATTGGAATATACATAATTCTTTTCATATTAATTTATTTAAATCATTTAAAGTATCTTTATCACTCACTCCTATCTGAGATGATTGTCCTTTACTTGAACATGATGCTGAAATTTTAGTTCCAGATAAGTACTTGATTATGACGTTACTAATACATGCACTCATAAGCAATATCATAGATATTTAGTTACGTATAAAAATCACTCACTTGAAGAATCTTGATTGATTCATAAAACATCACTAACTGCACACTATGATCATTTGATTTCTACATATCATTCAGAGTCACATTAAATTCCAGTTTTCCAATTCCATGCAATATAATGGAACATGATTATGATTGTTCAATGATGGGACATGTGACTCTCCATCGATGTCTATTTTATTCTTAACAACTCACATCAATTGCTAATCAATTGGGAGGCATGTTATACTTTATGGAATAATGGAATGTTACATGGATTTTAATGTCTTCAGGTTTTCAATGTGATTTTTCTTTTGATTTAGCAAGCGAAGACTCATGAGGGTGTGAATGCACATGGAATTTTTCAAATATTTTGAAAGATATTTAGAAGAATATTTAGAAGATAGTATATAAGTTTTTTTTTGAAAAAGAAAAAATCGCTTTAGAAAATGATATTTTTGTAAAAATAGTAGATTGCTTAGAAAGCGATCATTTTGTAAATAAAGAAGATTTTCATAAATCCACACTTTTGAAAGTGCCACCCTCATGTATCTTCTATTTAGGATGTAATGAAAAATATCTATAAATAAACATGCTCAGATAGACTCCTCCATCAGAATACGTGGGGGGAGATTGTACCCAATCTTGTGTCCAATATCTTGTCTCTATCTATTCTTTTTTTGCTCTTATGAGATTTTATTTTTGTACTATCTCTAGATACCTCCATCTGCAAGATGCGGTCCAGAGTTCCAGTGTATGTGTGTGTATGTATGTGTGTGCATGTGAGTATGTGTCTATATGTGTGTGTATGTATGTACCTATATGTGTATCTGAATGTATGTGTGCATGAATGTGTGTTGACGAGCGTATATCAATTTGAGTGAGAGTCATCGGAATGGGAACATTTTTACCATACACAACTTCATACGGTGCACGTCCAGTAGTGGTATGTGTTGTGTTATTATATGCAAATTTATGTAAAGGGAGTTTCTCATCCCAATTACTTGGATTATCTAAAGAATAACAATGTAATAGATCTAAAATAGTACTATTTGTATCTTCTCTTTGCCCATTACTTTCAGGATGAAATGCATCGCTAAAGAATTTAATGAAAATGATTTTCTATGGTTACGAATAATTAAAAGACATTTGAAAAATATTTCACAACATCCTAAGGTTAAACTTGCACCACGTTATTATGGACCTTTCCGTATTATTCAAAAAACTAATAAGAATGCTTTTAGATTAGATATACCTTTTCATTGGAATATACCTAATTCTTTTCATATCAGTTTATTGAAATCGTTTAAACAAAATCTACCACTCACTCGTATTTGAGATGATCCTCCTTTGCTAGAAGAGGATGCTACAATTTTAATTCGAGAGAAAATATTTGAATAATTCCATGAGCATTCACACCTGCTAAATCAATACACATTAAAAACCTCAAGGCATTAAAATCCATTTAGCATTCCAATATTCCATAAAGTATAACAAAAAACCTTTGGATCACGAAACTATCTAAGGCATTAGACAACTTAGATATATTCAAGTGCTCATGGTTTCATGTATAGTTGCTTTCTTCCCATCTATAGAGTAAGAAAGTAACTTTAAATTATACTTCCTCCCTTAATAAGCAAGAAATTATGTCTCTCATACCTCAATATCATTTTGGGAAGGTAATGCTAGGTATTTAAATTTGCCAAATCAATCTAGCATGATATTGAAAATAGCTTGGCTTTGCTTCTTCTTAAATGTTTGGCTTCCATATAGAAGTAAACTCTCTAGTCAAATGTACGATCAATTAATTTAAATTTATTAGATAGAAAAAGTGAGATTGAGTGCATGTGCTTGCATACATGCAATATAAATGACTCTAGCAACCCTTAAATTG
Organism: Ceratopteris richardii; assembly: GCA_020310875.1. Classification (NCBI taxonomy): domain Eukaryota; kingdom Viridiplantae; phylum Streptophyta; class Polypodiopsida; order Polypodiales; family Pteridaceae; genus Ceratopteris; species Ceratopteris richardii. The sequence continues at coordinate 106,781,307 of CM035409.1, read as the reverse complement.
AATCATCCTTAGTATTCATGCACTTTGTGTTCCTTTTTCATGCAAAAAATGTACTTTCTTTTCATGCATCCTCATGGTTATGCATATGTTATGGTGTATTTGGAACATTTCTAATGAAAAGAAAACCTGCAATGTGCCCAAAATGGAGATTTTTGCATTGAAACCATCTCTTATTAAGAAAAATGCACATACATAACCTCGAAGTATTGTTTTCCAATTATGAAAGCTTATCCCTTTGAACATATCAATTCAGTTATTTTCAATCAGTGTTTATAGGAGAGGTCTTGCCAAGGGTGAATCACCCTCTTCTGACTTTTTACAACCTATTCTGTTGGAGTTAGACGTCTGCAGAAGCACGTGAACGGCACAAGGAAGAAGAAGAAGCTTGGAGCACAACAGAGAATACTGAAATGTATTACCACTAGAATGTACAAAGATAAGTAACCCATTAGGGCAATAGGCGTATATACAAGCCGGGGGGAAAAACCTCCTAAAGAGGGAAAAAAGTGCCTCAATGGTCCTAGAGTGTTCACACATCACTACTTAAATATGTCAACAAATTCCCCCTGGGAGTGATGCGGTGAACAAGTAGCTGGCACTCATGTATAAGGATGTGCCAAGCTATGTCAAAATCACTCCACAAAAGGAAGTAAGCCCAAAGCTTTGCGAAAAGCTTCAAACTTCTCCCTAGGCAGAGCCTTTGTGAAAAGGTCTACAATGTTCTCCTGTGTGGGCACATATGCCAAGTTGATCTCCCCAACAGAGAACCTCTCCCTGACATAATGATAATGCACCTCAATGTGCTTAGTGCGAGCATGGAACATAGGGTTCCTTGCAACTGCAAATGCACTCTGACTGTCAGTGAAGATGGTGGTTCCAGAAGACTCACAAACATCCAAATCAGCCATAAGGCATCTGAGCCACACACACTAAACAATCCCTATGAAAGCTACCCTATACTTAGCCTCACAACTCTAAGTGGCTAGAGTAGGCTACTTCTTGCTCAACCAAGATATACATGAGCTACCAAGCATGAAGCAAAAGCCACTAGTGGACACACGAGTGTCATAGAAGCTAGCCCAATCAGAGTAAAAAAAAGCATGCAAATCTGGCGGTAATGATCACCCCTTCGGATAAAACAACACAAGTAGCCGAGTACCACTCAAGTAGCAAAAGATGCACTTAACCGCCTACCAATGCTTGACTCGTGGGCCATGCATAAACCTGCTCATCTGTGAGATAGCAAACTAAATATCTGGCCGAGTAATGCATAAGTAAATCAAGCATCCAAGAGCCTGCTGATAGAGAACATCATCAAATGCATCTCCAACATCATGAAGACTGAATCGTAAACATGTCTCCATAGGAATGGCAATAGGTTTACATTCTTCAAGGCCACACTACAATAATGTGTCAATATATTTTGTTTGACACAAAGCCATTCCACCATCAACATGCATAAAGTGAATGCCCAAATAATGATGCAAATGCCCCAAATTAGAGATCTCAAATGAGGCATGCAAATCAGCCTTAAAATAAGAAATATGCTTGTCAATAGGAACAATGAGCAGCATGTCATTAACATAGACAATAATGATCACAAGCACATCATTACCACGCTTAATGTATAAGGTGCTTTCAGTTGGACTATTCTCAAAATGATGTGCAATCACATAGGTATGTATCTTCTCATACCAAGCACATGGTGCTTGCTTTAAACCATATAATGCCTTCTTTAACCTACGCACCTAGTTTTCATGCCCTTTTTGCAGAAAAGCCATGGGGCTGAAAGACAGACACTTCTTCATGCAAGTCACCATTCAGAAATGTTGTTTTAAGTTCCAATTGATGTACATTCCACTCATGATGAGCTACAAGTGCAGAGATGCTCCGAACATTAGTCACGACATGTAGGTGCAAAGGTCTCATCAAAATCAATGCCTCTTTCTTGCCCATAACCCTTTGCAACAAGCCTAGCCTTGTATCTGTAAATTGTTCCATCATGCTTACGCTTTAGCTTGTATACCCACTTAGTTCCAATGGCTTTCTTGCCAAGAGGCAAGTCACGTAAAGACCAGGTATCATTTTTCATGATAGCATCATATTCAGATTGCATTGCAACCATCCAATGTTTAGAATTTTATGCTTCATCAAACAAAACAAGTTCAGTCTCATCACAAAGACTAGATGCAGCCATAGCATAGCAATCTGATGCAAAAGAGACACTATGAGATTCTGATCGAGTATGATATTATAGAGGTGCATCTAATTTGTTCATCCAAAGTTTGCACCATCCGTTTTCACATAGTCTTTGCCTGATCAATATCAAAACTCTCATCAACAAGTGCATCACATAAGTCTACATCAGTAATGGGATGATCTGTATCGTCACATGAAACCTGCAAAGGCTAAGAAGCTGCCTCATTAGGACTACCACTAGACTGTCCACCTCTAAAATAGCAAAGTATCATACATGTCTTTCGAGCTAACAGATGTCTCCTTAGTACATGAAAGCAATGGCTGAATAGCATCTTCCACAAAAACAACATCAGGGCTAACCAGAATGCATTTAGTCTATGGAAGATACATATGATGACCTTTACTTTCAAAACTGTACCCAACAAAAATACATTTTACTGCTTTATCATCGAGTTTTCTACGATGTTGTTCAGGCACTAATGCATATGCCAAACAACCAAAAACACGCAGATGAGCAACAGATGGCTTGCGATCATGCCAAGCCTCATATGGAGTGATGGACTGCAACACCTTGGTGGGACACCTATTAAGTACATATGCTGCGCACATGATAACCTCAAGCCATAAACTATGTGGTAAAGCATCACTCTTGACCATACACATCGCCATCTCCATGCATGAACTCTTCTTTTGTTCAGCAACTCCATTTTGGTGAGGTGTATATGGCACTGTGCAGTGGTGTTTTATCCCATGTTCAGCCAGAAATGCATTAAAATCAGAAGACATATATTCCCCCCCTCGATCAGAATGGAGGGTGCCCCTTTTACATGCTGATAGATTTTTAGCCAAAACCAAAAACTGCTTGAAGCACATGAACACTTCCGACTTTGCCTTAAATGGATATACCCATGCATGCCTCGAAAAATAATCGATGAAAGTCAGGAAGTAAAGATAATTTCCAAAAGAAGGTGTTTGCATAGGACCAATTGTGCAGAATTAGCAGATTTCTGTTTACTGGTTGAAGAGCTCCATTTTTCTTTGCCCTTCTCATTAGCGAGGAAAGTTTGATCTAAAACACGCATAACGGACCTATTCTGCCTAGACTGATCTTCCTGTAATCCTCAAATAATAAGGCATTTGGATTGCCTTTGATCATCAAACAAAGAGTAGAAGCAAAACTCTGATATGAATCAAGAAGACCATTAAGAACGATCTGCACAAGTGAGCTATCTGGTATAACCTCATCAACAAAAATCAATTGTTCCTTCAAGTCTTTGATCTTTGTTAGAAAATTGTCCATAGAATCACCTTCATTCATGTGCTCACTCTCCAACTATTTTCAGAGATAAGCAACACGAGCCTTATTCCTAGCTTGGTACAATGTGGTAAATGGCACGTTTGACAAACAAAGCTATCAATGCATGTGCCCGGGCATCTTTGCCATCCCAAGGAATTTGCTCTCCAATAGGTGCAGTAGAAAACACAACACGAATAGGAATATGCAGAATATCATCATCTTCGACACCTTCTGCATCAGCTTCAGTACCTGTAGTTGTAATAGTTGTAGATGTGATAGGACATTTTTCAACACCCTGCACAATGTTCCCAGCCTTTTGCAACCAATACACATCGCATCATATGAGCCCACAACCGGGAGTTGGTACCATCAAACTTATCCTCAACAGTCAACATACGAAATACATCATTGCTTTTGGCAATGGCCGGTGGCTAAAATACTTTGATGCAAAAAAATGAGTGTATCTCAAAAAGTTGAACAGAACTGCCAAGACAAATTCTCCTAAACCTGTAGCAGACTTCGAGGTGTTTATATTGGCAAACCAAAATTGGTATATACCTTTGGCACAAAAAGACGAAATAGCCTACAGAAGCGCAATGATAGTGCATTTGGAGGTGGAAAGGAGCTCAGATCATGATTTCGGCACCACAAAGCTAAGTTATTTTGATCTCGAAAACACCTTGAGTATGCTCACCAAAATTTATGCAATTTTGAGACTACAGTCGGAGAGGTATTGACGATGCCCTAGATGAAGCGGTGACCTGCTCTGATACCAATTGTTGGAGTTAGATGTCTGCGGAAGCACGTGAACAACAGAACTTTAAGAAGAAGAAGCTTGGAGCACAACACACAATAATGAAATGTATTACCACTAGAATTTACAAAGATAAGTAGCCAATTAGGGCAATAGGTGTATATACAAGCCAGGGGAAAAAAACCTCCTAAAGAGGGAAAAAGTGTCCTGGTGGTCCTAGAGTGTGCACACACTATATACGAAATAGAACTGCTCGTTCTAATCCTGAAAATTAGAAATTATTAGGGAAAGCTCTTAATCTTATGGTTGAGTGTATAATTCCGTGGATATCTCAGTTGCCTTTGTCCAAATACATTAATGAAATATTGCAGAGGTAAATTTAAGTTTAGATACAAAACATTTTGTTTTCCAAGATCTAAGAGCATGTGAAAGTACAAGAAAAATGCCATTGTGCTCAAAGTATGCAAGAGGCCATTGAGTTAATAATTTTGATGTGATAGTTGTATTAGGCTCCACTCATCATATTTCACCTTTTCTAAGTGGTGCATTCATGAGACAAAATAGCATAAAAGAAAAATTATACAAATTAAATAAAAAAAAACTTAGTAGAGCAAACAATATTAAACTTGACTATGCTTTTCTTTGGGATCATCCCTATTTGTCTTTCAAACTTTTGTTGACATCCTATTTGTCTTTCAAATGTTTGTAGTTGACAAAACCATTGGAAGTATCATACAACTTGGAAAGCTCTAGTGTATGGTGGTTGATAATGACTTCGGTACTACCCTTGTCTGCTGTGGTACCTGTTTGAAAAATGAGGCTATCTTAAATTGTAATGAAAGTGAGGAAATGGTTGTGTACGAAAAGCCATGAGCATTATTGCCGAGATGTTGGACACTCGTTTGTGCATTTCTTTCACTTTCAACCCTTTTCAAATCAACCTTCTAGATCTATTGCTACCCTTCACACTTGGATTGCTTTTGCGTGTGTGTGTGTGTGAGAGAGAGAGAGAGAAAGAGCCAGAGAGAATCCATTTTCTTCATGTGATCCTCGACATTGACACTCTACTCTAGTAGCTTGTGTCTCCAATTCATCAATACTTGTAGAAAATCCACTCTTGAATGATAAGATTTGTTGCACACAAATAGACCTATTAGAACACACAATAGTACAACCAATAGAAGAGCCTCCTCCATGCACAAGGATGCCTTCCACACTAGATAGAGGATGATCTTGGTCCACAACTCCAACAATCAGGATCTACAACAACTTCCCAATGCACAAGTCTAATAGAAAGTTACATACCGAATATTGGAACATCATCACCTTCTCTATAAAAAAATTTGGTGCAATCCTCCTAGAACTATATCATCTAGACTCTGATCATGTTTTGTGCCTACACCATCAAATTCTTCTTTCATTGCGCAAAAAATGCATAGTTTTAAAATTGGACCATGATTTCTCAACTAGCAAATACATGCTGAATATGTACATTTGAATCTTCCTATCGCCATGTGGAGACATTCTTCAAGATTAAAATGATCAATGGAGATACAGATTAAAATGCATGTAGACCTTCCGGCAATGTACCAAACATTTGTTAATATAGTGACTTATTCTAGATAATGGGCCCTTGAAAGGAAACAAGGTCAAGGTCATTAAAACTATTGAAGGTTTGTGTGCATACTATGGGAGCATGGAAAATTTGTTCCATCTTTTCGTGGATTGCTTTCATGCCAAGAGGTTTCACCATGTTTTTCAGCACTACCAAGACTTCAATAAAATTTACTTCCTAGGTATCAAAGACATCTTGATTCGTTGTTGTAATAACATGAACTTGGCTCTTTGGAATATCTGGGGAGGGTATTTTCTATGGAACATATGGATCAGTAGAAACCGATTTGTATTGAGCTCTCGAAAAAAGGAGAATTTATATTCCCTCATATGTGTATTACATAGGATTGGAGTTGAGATCCTTCATGCCATTACTGATGTCTCATCATCCTTATCCAATGCAGTAAGTAGATATCACTATAATAGATGGAGAGAAATCTTCCTTTCCTTATATTCTAGGGAGAGATGTATTATGGTTCTTTCCTTTTAATCATTGCACACTAGCCATTGCACACTATCTATACTTCATGAATTTAAGAACTTTTCCTTGTTGTTTGAGGGAAAAAAAGAGGCAAGATGTTGACAGTTGTTTTTTAGCAACGAAAAAACACCAGAAACATATGCTAGCGGCTCAAAAGCCCAATTTAGAGGAGAAAGCAACTTGGTTCAACTTGTGATGACATCTCTGGATCGCCCAATTTGGTGAGCTACTGGCTTACGGCATTGCGGATGGCAGTTGTCGTGGATTTGGAGGCTGCCTGACTCCATTTTCACTATTCTATGTGCTCGACGATGCGCTGAAACCATAACTTTTAGGGCGAAATGAGTCATTATATTCCACGTTTTCAAGCTTACTTGGATTACGATGCATGAAGCTTTTCACTTCAGAACACTCGTCGTAAATCGCCTGCTACACTGCTTGCCTCCAGCTATGGATCAACTGAGAATTAGGGCTTGGCTTAGTCGTTACACCACTCCTATGCTACCATCAGAGGGCGGTCGTGCGTTATCTCATTATCGCCATTATTCGCCCTATCGCCCCCAAGACTTCTGTACCATGTGTTGCTGAATCCTCCTCAACTATCAGCTTTCAGAACACCTGCGTTGGTCCGGTCACGTCTCCATTCACTCATGTTGCAACGCTCTTCCCAAAGCATCAAAGTATCAAGAAAGATCGGAAGAGGCGAAAGAAGAATTCTCAAACGCATACCTGCATTGAAGCGTCCGGCGTTGCTCTCGGCCCGTGAGAGACGCGAGGACCTGAGTGGGGTTCGCCGTGTTGGAGTAATAAGTCGTAAGCTCCAACATTAAATAATTAAGCATGTAAATAGAACCTTAATCTCACGAACGGTGATTCTAAACGTCACCTTCTCAAGGCACGCATGCCAATGTAATGCTAACTCACGTAACTAATAAAAGACAGTTAATCTTCTTCCTACGTGCGCGTCTTTGTGGGTTTCTCCGCTCTCCGCTGTTTTCTACAACATGGTATCATCGCGCCAGGCCCTGTGCACGTGTGCGCCATCTTCGCGACCTGATCAATCGCTTCCACGAGGCGCCCTGCAGCACCATGGTCGCCTTCTACAACTCGTGCTGCCTCTGCAACGCTGCAAGCAGCCCTTACACATCTACCAATGCCCTGTGCCGATGGCGACCTTACCTCGTGTCTCTATCAAGGCAGATGACTCGAATCCCTGCCTCCAAGTTGCGCATGCCGAGCATCCGTGGGCTCCAGGAAAAGCGCGACATCCGACACCTCGACAGGCACAAGCCTTGCCTTTGCACATTTCGACGCCAACAGCTCGCCTCCCTGCGCTTCCTATTTCACTCGGATCAGATGTGGAATGTCCTCCACAATGCTCGCACGAGCAACCTGCAATATCGTCTCTCCCCCCTCCTCCAGCTTTGCTGGAACGATTCCCGGTGGCAAAGTGCTGGCGTTCATGCCGACCCACCGCACTGCCGAAGTCCGACATCCCTCCGCAAGCTTCCCTACTCAGCATCGTGACGTGCGATCCTGACGTACGCGCATACTCTCCACAGAAGCGCCACAACAAGATGGCATTATCTCCACAGAAGTGCCACAACACGACGCCCGTAAGTTTTCTATGAGATGCATTTCTTACAGAGAACTCCTGGGTACAACCCAGCTCAACCATGCAGTGCCCGAACCCGAATGCTGAGCATAGCCACAGATATACCTACCACAGAGCAGTTCAATCGTGCAGTTTCGACACCTATTCGAGGTAACATGTGCTCAATACACTCTCATCTCTTTCCAATTTCTTGCCTCCTTGATGCGCAGGAAATGTCTCAGTCATGTCCTTCATGCACTACAGGATTTAACCTCAGCAATGTGGCATCCATAATCAACAAAAACAACATAGATGCAGACTCCCCTCTTCCTAGCTACTCGAGATGTGGCAGCATGCACATTCCCTTCATCGGTAACACTTTTTCAGGATGGTCAAATGAATGCAGATAGGATACTCGAAAGCTATGGAAATCCTACACTACAATTTGCTACGTGCCAGTTTGTGTGTCTTCTTCCAGCAAATCTAGATGCGCAAAGACCAGATTGGAATACCCCTATTGCAGAATTATGCCTCTACCTATGCAGGGATGAATTAGCTTCGTCCACTAAGTTCGAGAATCGTGTCACGTTTGCAACATTCCAGAAATTCATGGATAAATTACAGGCATTCACATGTCTTGCTCGAATGTGCACAACAAACAATATTGGCAACTTGAATGAACGCATGTTTACATATATTTTCTCACGATTCTATGTTCCAAAGCTTGAAGAGCAGCACAAGTTCGATTTTGTGAACCAGGTCTCTCATGGGTATGGATCCATATTGACCATTAGCTTCAAGCTCACCGCTCTGCAAATGCATGCTATCAGTGATATGTCTCCAAGCAAGAAAAGCAGCACCTCAAGTTCCACTGTGATCCAGCCTGTCTCAGCCTCACAAGGATTCTTGCTGTTGTTCATTCCACACATTTTCCAGGAACAACCCTCAATAGAGAAAGGCCCTAGATATGCACCTTTCGATCGAGGCATTCACCTGTGCAGCATTCCTCCTCTTGGAGGGGGAGTAATAGGTAAATGTCCAAGAATGCGTAATGCTTCATCTAAATTTCAACAAAAAGTCAAAGAAGGAAATTTCACAAATGCTGTGTCAGTATTTCAACTAAAGATGGAGACACTTGTCCAGAAGACAAATTATTCCCAAGCCAAAGATTCAAGTTCACAATGCAGATATATGTCGAGATGCAAGTACAACGAAGGAACCTATACTTGTACCAAAACAAATCAGAAGTCAAAGATTTTATGCAGAACATCCTCTTGCAGCAGATTCAGACTATTTTCAGTGTCACACCTCCATAATGTATTTGTAACTCAATTATGAGATTTCACGCTTATCGACTTAGGAGGGGTGTGTTGGAGTAATAAGTCGTAAGCTCCAACATTAAATAATTAAGCATGTAAATAGAACCTTAATCTCACGAACGGTGATTCTAAACGTCACCCCCTCAAGGCACGCATGCCTATGTAATGCTAACTCACGTAACTAATAAAAGACAGTTAATCTTCTTCCTACGTGCGCGTCTCTGTGGGTATCTCCGCTCTCCGCTGTTTTCTACAACACGCCGTGGACGTGCTGCAGACAATTTTCCCATGATTTTTGAGCACGACGCAGAATTCATGGAGAGGGCAGCGGCCAGCGCTTCCCCATCTGTACTGCCTCCTGTGGATAGAGAAGGAAAAACAATGCAGAGCGATAGGTTTGGCAGTGCGGGATACACATTTAACGTGGATGATCGCAGCGATGATTTGGCATCATGCATACTGAATACGGGCACCAGGATAAAGCACAATGCAAGCTGTGAAATACATTTCCTTAAGGCGCCCCAGCCGAGTCGTTTTGATGAAGAAGCACGCGATGAAGGTAAAGATGATGTGAGACGAAAGTCCGTCACACTCAGTTTCTCGCCTGTTCATATAGAGCCTTCATTGATCTTGTCGAACACAGAACCTTGCACCACCATAGCATGTGTAGAAAGGATCTACGGCGCGTGCTTAGCGCCTGTAGTGCTGATAGATGGTGCGACCATGAGAATCCTGTGGGCTAATTTCGCGTATTCAGAAGCCTGCAAAGCTACAGTGAATGCCCCCTCTGCTGACATGCTGTGGGAGCCTTCCCGAGTCGGGCACTTTCAAATACACCTTGAAGGGCAGTCGAAGTTTACCCCAGCCACTTTATGGAGATTATCGGGGAAATCGGCCATGAATGTTAAGGGTTGTGAGTTTCACAAGTCTCGAGTACCATTGCGGACAAACGCTCTTAGAAATGACGAAGCACCTTCGAGCTTGCTCTGCTCTTCCAAACAGCACAGATATTGGTTGCTCGAGGATCATCGGCCCGGAGCCAAGACGTCCAGTTTGCTCAACGATAAGTGTTGAGAGTATAACCGCGATTTCGAATGCTAAAGTTGAATTGAAGTACAGTTCCGAGCATGTTGAGTTGCGATTGGAAGAGAGAAATCTACCAGGGCTCATTGCCGATCTACTGAATGTTGTGAGGTGGGTGAATACAGCCTATAAGGCTATGGTTGGCCAACCTGAATGCCCATGGCTTATGTCAACTGTGCATAGCTGCTCTTTCATTCCTAAACCGACCGAGTATCTGGTTAGGGATATCTAACCAGATACTCGGAGTTTCCATTACAATTTCTAAAATGAAAGGAATGATTTCAATTATTCATTGAGCAGTAGGTGAATAAAATGATCCATTTCCAATCGGATATATATATATATATATATATATATATATATATATATATATATATCCAACTATTGCTGGGGCGGTGCTGCTCTCATCTAATGTGGACATCCGAACATCAGCTTCATCGTTTTCCGGAAGAGTGAATGTTCAATGGGCAAGAAGGAACTCCGGCCAGCGCACATCCATGACACTACCATGCGACGTGACAGCCTTCGCAGCAGAGCACCCCAGAAGGATGCTGGCATGGCAATTCGACATCCATGCTGGCCTTGGCCTGACGTGTCCGGCGTGAAGTGCCCATATAGTTCCCATGACGTATTACATGTGAGTTTGCACAATGTAAGGGGAGAGCTTTAGACCGCGCAGGATCGATGCAGAATCGGAATGGATCATCCAATCTCATGGGAGAGACAAAGCAGGATCAACGGAGATAAGTCATGCGGAATGCAGAACATATGGAACAGCTTCTGTCAGCGCAGGATTAATGGAGAGCTGGAGATGGGTAATCCACTAATGGCTCTGATGAAAGAAAGAAACTGCGCAGGTTGAACGGAGATGAATCTTGGCTCTCATGAAAGAAAGAAACTGCGCAGGTTGAACGGAGATGAATCTTGTGGGTGTCTTCAAAGTTCTCGTCAAAGAGGACTGCTTAATGACCATATGCACATTCACATCTTTTGGCGGGAGGCTTATGTGCTCAGAATCGATTGACATTTCCAAGTGTTCGTTTACTGTTGAGAAGATCGAAAGAGCTTTCCAGACCAATTTCAGTAGCGCTACCAAATGGACATCGGCAAAGTGTCTTTTATTCATACGTATTTGTAAGAATTTGTGTTGTATATAACTGAGTGCGATATTCTAAATCTTCTGTTTTTTGGGCGGGGGAAGCGTTATAAATCTTCTATCTTTTGAGTACGATATATCTCCTTGTTGAGCGGTAGCCAGTAGATATATTTCAATTCACTACTTAATTCCTCATCACTACTTAATCAAATCATATATATGTATTTTATTTCTTGATTTGTTGGCGCACTGTATGCTTGAATTCCTCATCACTACTTAATCAAATCATATTAATTGGAATATATCATGTCTAAGGGATATTTATCTTTCTGATTAAAAAAATATTTATGCATCGTTTGTTTACTTGTCACCTGAAATAAGAGGTGCATGTGCTTAGTTTTTTTTTACTTAGTTTTTTTTACTTAGTTTAAAACAGGTTTCCTTAACCAATACAACTTCAAACCGTGCATATCCAATAGTACCTTTTGGTGATTAGTAGGTCTTCACCTCATTTTTAGGGATTGTCTATAGAATGAAAATATAATAAATTTTAAATTTTGTTACTAGTTGCTTCACGTTGACTTATTCCTTCAACATCAAATGCAAAACTAAAGTCCACTTGTGATCTTAAATATGTAAAACGAAGAGATTACAAAATGAGTATCATAATATAAGAATGTAATTTAATGAAAAGCGTGTTGTACAAAAATATATTTGATAA
>CM035409.1:106706649-106764149 GCA_020310875.1 Ceratopteris richardii | reverse complement strand
GCTAAGAATTGTAGGATGTCTAGTTAGAATTTAGAGTACAAGATAGTTCATCCTCATAGATTCCATGATCTAGAAGAATGCAAGTGGAATTTTGATCAAAAGGAATAAATTCAAGATTTGAAACATGTAAAGTAATGCATTTAGAAAGAGAAGAGAATTTTCAAGTAAAGGAATTGTCCTTTTGCAGAAAGGATAAATTAAGACAAGGACTAGTTTTACCAAGGTCTCATCAGTTAGAAAGTGAGAGGTAATAGGTCTCATGGTAAGTTGACAAATGAGTTCTAGTGCACATTTCTATGTGTACAAAACAAAGAAGTTTTTTCCACAAGAAGTATAGACTTTAGATTTATGGAATAAAAAAGGAAAATCAAGTTTGATTAGAATTCCATAGTTAGAAAGAGTAAAAGAAAAGTCATGTAAGAACTTTCTAGATTTAGGAGTTGAGATATAGATATTAAAGCTTCTAGTTCTATAAGAAATCATATCTTAATTCCATAACAGTTCAATGAGCAGATGGGGTAGTTTCATCTATCTATCTACCTAAGAATGAAGAGTAGAGATCCTAGGTGGACGCTTTTTTATTAAGCAAGCAAGAAACGTATGTAGGCCAAGAACTCTAGAGTGACTTCCAAGATACACAGAAAGGCAAGGTTTGCAGAGAGCAAACAAGGCAAGTCCGTGGGTCAAATACTCTAGAATGGCGAAGATACACAGAAAGGCAAGGTTTGCAAAGAGTAAACAAGGTAAGGCTATAGTCTTAGTCCCTAGTAGGGAGAGCGACAAGGTTATATAGCAGGGCACGGTTTGTAGTAGGTAAACAAAGCAAGGTTGTGGTCAAGATTCTTAGTAAAGAACGATTACACAACAACGGAAGGTTTTCAAGTAAGAAAGTTAGTTCCAAATGGAAGACAATTTGAGAAGCAAGTAAAGTGATCAAGTTTGAGCATGAGGAGATGTGACTATTGATCCGTGGAGAATCGGATCTTCAAGAGATAAATGCTACCAAATTGCTTGTAATTGATTATAAGTTTATTTTTTTTCTATATCTTATGCATTCATCATGTATTATGATGAATTCATGTAGTCATGGAGACTCTAGTTGGAATGCTTCAACACTTTCAGCAAAAGTGAGAGCAGAATTCGAAGAGTTTTCCTTGAAAGAATTAGAGAAGAGGGCTGATTAGACCTAGCTATTCACCCTTTGCAACACCAATTCTTCTGGTGAAAAAGAAAGATAGACTTATAGGATGTGTGTCGACTATCTAGCACTAAGAGCTTTTCCTGAATTCATGGAATACTCTCATAACTTTGCTCACAAAGATATGGTCATATGAGCACATGCTTTATAAAACTTCCAAGAGTAACACTCATGCAATTATCTTGGTCATTTGTAAAAGCTAAAAGTAGAAAATGAATCTTGTAGATTGAGGAAGCCAAAATCCACAAACTTGTTAATGGGGAATCAAAATTAAATCATATTTAAAGTGATCACTTTTAGGTGGATGACTCACAATATTCAAATTTAAATTCATGTATAAATACATGTACTTCTTAGTCATGGGATATGAAGCATATTCCTCAAACATTGAGCTGCATCTTTGAGCATGCATATTGCTTACTTTTGCCACTAGTCTTATAAATCTCTTTTGACAAGAGCTTATCCCTAATAGAGTGATAATGAACCTCTATATATTTGGTTTTTGGATGGTATACAAGGATAGATGCTAGATGCTTCAACGTAAGTTATCTCAAAAAATGTGAGGTTTAGAGCTCACAAGTCCTAAATCTGCATATGATTCCTTCAATCATATAGCTTCTTGTGTGGCTAATGTTAAGCCTCTATATTCAACTTTAGTTGAAGATAGTGCTACTATAGGTTTCTTCTTAGGATTGCAAGAAAACAGTTTGGGTCATACAAATGCTAGAAATCATGATGTACTTCTTCTATCATCCTTGGATCCTTCCCAATCTACGTGTAAATATAATTTGAGATCTAAATCAGATGTATAAGATTAGCATGTACCTTCATTCATACTGGATTTAAGATACTTGAGCACTCTTTTAGTTGCATCCATGTGTGGTTTTCTTGGTGAATGCATAAATTGATAGATTACCTTAGCACTTAAAGATATGTTTGCCCTTGTATGTGTAGCATCAATTAGACTATCTCCAAGGATTTAATATTCCTTCATATTTTCTATGTGTACTCCTCCAAAAGCACTAAGTTAAAACCACTTCTATCTCTTCCTTTATGTGTTCTTCCATTGTACCAGCAATTTCAAGTCATCTGGTTTGACTTGTTACAGATGGCACAAGGATGATCATCTTGTCCTTTAGTGGTTTCTTGCTTTGGTCCTTTCCTCTTTCCCTTTTGTTTGCCTTTACTTTCATAATCGAATTGGGAAACGTCTTCATCAATCATCTTCCTTCTTATTTCATTTGTTCCTTTTCTCCTTCTTATCTATATGAAGAGTAGTTGTAGAGTTAGCTTCGAGAGAATTAGCTTCCTTTATGTTGTTGTTTGCCTCTTGGTTGAGGATTTGTCAAAGAAATATGTTGAAGTCATGTGTCTACACATCGATGATGAGATCATCAAAACTTGTGAATGATTGTCTTTGCCTACCAACCCTAATGCCATTTAGGATCTACCTCATAATGCCATCATCTTCAATTAGCTCTCCAATCTATGCTAATTGATAGATAAGATCTCAACTTTGGTAACAAACTCTGTGATTGTTTGCTTAGGTGTCTTATTAATTTTATTACATTTATTCCACAAGTGATTATTCTAATTTTTTAATAGTAGAAAAGAATGTCTCTGTTATAATTTATGGAATAATGGAATGTTAAATGAAATCTAATGTCTTGAGGTTTTTAATGAGAGTGTGGTTTGATTTAGCAGGTGAAGAATCATGAGGGCATGAAAGTGCGAGGATTCATTGAGATAATTTTTAAGATATTTAAAAGATTATATATATATATATATATATATATATATATATATATATATATATATATATATTGTACCCAATCTTGTGTTCACTCTCTTGTCTCTCTCTATTCTATGTGTGCTTTTGAGAGATTTCATTACTATACTATCTCAGTGTACATGCATCTGCAAGATCCATTCAACAGTGGTATCAAAACCTACACTTCCTAATGCACATAAATCATTTATTTCTTCTTATAAGGATTGTTTTATGGCTGATTTTCCTTCTAAACTACAACCATCTAGGGGATCTATTGACCGTGGTATAGATTTAACTCTTAGTATTGCTCCCTCCCGTAGAGCACCTTATAGGCATGGATCTTTACATGAGAAAGAAACTGTTAATCAAGTTAAGGATCTTCTCCACAAAGGACTTATAAGGCATAGTTCTTCTCCCTTTGGAGCACATGTGCTCTTAGTGGAGACGAAGAACAAGACTTATAGGATGTGCATTGACTATAGAGCAATCATAAGATCTAAATTAAAAAAGGATATCTTATTCCTAGGATAGATGATTTGCTAGAAAAACTTTGTGGAGCATGTATTTTTAGCAAAATTGATCTTAAATCTCAGTATCATTGTATATGTATGAAACAAAACAACATTTATAAGACTCCCTTTAGAACTCAAAATGGTCACTTCAAATTCATGGTAGTGCCTTTTGGACTTACCAATGCACCTACTACATTTGTGTGTGTGATTAATAACATCTTCTTTGATTATCAAGCTTTTGTTCTTCTTTTCTTTGATGATACACTTGTCTATAGTGAGAATGATAATGAACATGAAATATCATTTAGCAATAGTCTTTAATTTCTTATGCAAAAAGAAACTTTATGCCAATCTTGAAAAGCATTCTTTTTTCCAAAAAGAATTAGAGTATTTAGGATATATTGTTTCTAGTCAAGGCATTTATGTAGATTCTACGAAAATTATAGTAATTCAAGAATAGCCTGTACCTCAATCTGTGAATGATGTACGCTCTTTCATAGGGCTAGCTAGCTTTTATAAACAGTTTTTAAAAGGTTTTTCTTATTAAGCCACTCCACTCACATTATTATTGAAGAAAAAGTTAAAATTTGCATGGGGACAAGCACAGCAACAATCTTTTGCAAAACTCAAACATGCACTTTTTCATGCACCTATTTTGCAATTACCAGATTTTGCACAACCATTCCATGTAGTTAGATTGCTGGAAAACAATGTCCCATTGGTCCATCTTGCTCATAGGATAGAGCTTGAGTAGCTCTAGTTCTAGTAGTCTATATAAGAAAAAGCGTGTGGGCGCTTGGTTAGTTCATTGTCCTCTCAAAGAAACAACCTGGATTCGATACCCGTCGTCAACAGTGTTGATATATTTAGGTAGTGATGTGTGTGAACACTCTAGGACCGTCCGGGCACTTTTTTCCCTCTTTAGAAGGTTTTTTCCCCCCGGCTTGTATATATGCCTATTGCCCTAATGGGCTACTTATCTTTGTACATTCTCTAGTAATACATTTAGTATTGTGTGTTGTGCTCCAAGCTTCTTCTTCTTCATTGTGCTGTTCGCATGCTTCTGCAGACGTCTAACTCCAACAATTGGTATCAGAGCAGGTCGTCGCTTCATCTAGGGCACCATCGACACTCCTTCGTTTGCAGTCTCAGAATCCCACAAATTTTCATGAGCATACTCAGCGTGCTGAAATCGTGATCTGAGCTCGTTTCGGCCTCCGAATGCACTATTGTAGTGCTTGTGCTGGCTATTTTGTCTTTTTGTGCCAAAGCTATATACCAGTTTCTATTTGCTATTATAAGCGTCTCGAAGTCTACTACAAGTCTAGTAGAATTTGTGTGGGCAGTTCTGTTCAACTTTTTGAGATACACTCAATTTTCTGCATCAAGGTATTTTAGTCATTGGCCATGGCTGAAAGCAGTGATGTATTCCGTATGTTGGCTATTGAGGATAAGTTGGATGGTACCAACTACCCGTTATGGGCTTATATGATGCGACATGTGTTGGTTGCAAAAGGATTGTGGAACATTGTGCAGGGTGTTGAAAAACGTCCTATCACACCTACAACTGTTACAACTACAGGTACTGAAGCTGATGCAGAAGGTGTCAAAGCTGATGATATTCTGGATTCGCTCGGATAGCAGAGATGCCCAGGCACATGCATTGATAGCTTTGTCTATCAAATGCCAGGAGTCAAGCATTCGCAGGCGGTTAAGCACATCTTTCGCTACTTGAGTGGTACTCGGCTACTTGGGTTGTTTTATCCCAATGGGGGATCACTACCGCCAGATTTGCATGCTTTTTTTGACTCTGATTGGGCAAGTTTCTATGACACTCGTGTGTCCACTAGTGGCATTTGCTGCATGCTTGGTAGCTCATGTATATCTTGGTTAAGCAAGAAGCAGCCTACTATGGCCACTTCCAGTTGTGAAGCTGAGTATAGGGTGGCTTTCATAGCTACTGTTGAGTGTGTGTGGTTGAGACGCCTTATGGCTAATTTGGGTGTTGGTCAGAATTCTGCCAACACCATCTTCACTAAGAGTCAGAGCGCACTGGCAGTTGCGAGAAACCCTGTGTTCCATGCTCGCACTAAGCACATTAAGGTGCATTATCACTATGTTAGGGAGAGGTTCTCTGCTGGGGAGATCAGGTTGGCATATGTGCCCACGTAGGAGAACATTGCAGACCTTTTCACGAAGGTTGTGCCCGGGGAGAAGTTTGAAGCTTTCCGCAAAGCTTTGGTCTTACTTCCTTTTGTGGAGTGACTTCTACATAGCTTGGCACTTCCTTATACATGAGTGCCAGCTACTTGTTCACCGCATCACTCCTAGGGGAATTTGTTGATATATTTAGGTAGTGATGTGTGTGAACACTCTAGGACCATCAGGGCACTGTTTTCCCTCTTTAAGAGGTTTCTCTCCCCCGGCTTGTATATATGCCTATTGCCCTAATGGGCTAGTTATCTTTGTACATTCTCTAGTAAAACATTCAGTATTGTGTGTTGTGCTCCAAGCTTCTTCTTCTTCCTTGTGCTGTTCGCATGCTTCCGCACACGTCTAACTCCAATAGACAGCACGAAAAACGTGAAGTTTTTTTTTCATGCTTTTCATGAACAGCTTCACTTACGAATCACGATCGTTGTAATTCCGTGATTGATTTTGTTCTTAGCTTTATTCATAAGTGATGGTAGAGTTTTATGAGAGTGCTTTTGGAGTGATTTATTTCATGGAAGCTATGCTATATAAGAACAATCTTGGGTCACTTCAAGATATCCTTCACTGAGTTCAACACCAAGCTTTGGAGATTTGGTACCTCAATAGAGGTGGTGCTTCTTTGCATATGGGGCAGCCATGGTGCTATATTAGAGCATGTTGAGCAGCGATTATGGAGTTCTTCTTGGAGAAGAAGAGTGTGCTCACACTCTTGCTTATGGAGAGGATTTACCCCGCAACAACTTGGTGGTGTGGATCAGCCATCCACATGATGTATTTGAAGATTGTCTTGTACATGAAGATTTCGGTTTACTTCAAAGACATTGGATGGTGGTTAACATAAGATTTGCATCTTATGTTAAGGGTTTAGTTACATATTCTCTTTATGCACATAGGTACTACTTGGAGTTTATGGAGGCAGTAACATCCATATCAAAAGGAGTCCTATTTGGCACAGGTACAAGAGAATCAGTACATGTATGCTTTATGCATGTTTGGATGAGGTGTTCAAGAAGGTATGTTCACATGAGTTTGAGGATTTTTGGCATCAAACATGTTAGCATTCTTTGTTACTTTTGTAAGTATGTGATCTTTCACACATGTGTCTCACTTAGGGTCTTCCATAAGCCTAAAGTTAGATGAGGGTTTGTTGATTATCAATTTCACACTAATCCTTCCTCTTTCTGTCACTCATATTCACTCTTCTACAACCTATTAGGTCACACATGTCATATATATTCAGATTTCTATCCATACATCTGAATATGTTTGTTTCATTCGTACATCCACTCATCCATCTATTTTTTGTCACATAGGATGGTTCAGGTTTTGACTCCCACATTGTAAATTGACATTTGTATATATGTTAGTGTGACTAAGTATTGGCTTACATAACACTTTACACATGTTGTCTAATCCTTCTCTATCTTTGTCTCATCATTTGTATGATTAAGTGTGGTATGTTCATGTTTTTTCAATATTCGAAGATCGCCAAAATTTATGTTGTATATCCTGGATCTATGGAACTTGGACCTGTGGTATTAGTTATGGGCCTACTAAATTTCCAACATTTTGTATCAGAGCATTCACGCTCTCAGATTCCTAGGTTCCCAGACTTCCACGTTTACAACTTATGATTTAAGAGCATCTTCTAACATTTGACATTTGACATACACACTTAATCTAGATGATTAGAGATTTGAGAATTAGACAATTCAGTCACGTGTTTATTCATCAGTGTGGAGTATGCAGTTGATGATTTGTTAGCAGCCGAATACTTTTGGACAAGTATGAAAATACTTTACAAAAGTATTATTTGAAGACCAAGACTTGATGAAGAGAAGGCTACTTCAAATTCAAGGAAAAACAATGGTTTGGAGAAGATGAAGGAATCAGATCAACATCAAATCAGAGGTATCAGTTTCTACTATCAGATTATCATTTGTAGGTCATATCTTAGAAGATGAGATGAGTTTTTTTTTCAACCAACCTTGTGTTCTAAGTTGGTTGGAAGTCTTTTTATCTAAGTACAGAATCTGATCTAGGTACACTACAGAGGTAACTAGAGAGGTAATTCAGCATTCAGCCAAAAGGTTGGTGAATTCAGTCATATCAATCACAGTTGAGGCAAAGTTTTGATTCAGAGATATGAGGAGATGGTAAAACATGATTCTATGTTCACTTGCATTTGTATAGCATGTTTGTTTTGTCTCTTACTCTTAGCACTAGAGGAAGAGAAAAGTTCATTTGAAGAAGTTAAGAGTGCTTGCTACTTCAAGATGAAGAGAACAAAAGGTATGGAAGAGAAGTTTGAAGATGTTGACATCATCAGGTGGAAGAAAGATGTAGAAAAAGAAGGTCCAACAATTCGGAAGGGAAAGTAAGACTTCCCTTTCTCTTATATTTTCCATATACTTTTCCTACTTTTATCATCTACATCCAAAGACAAGTCTACAAGAACATCTTGTGAAAAAGATAATTTAAAGAAGAAGCAATTTCTTGTTTTGCATTATACTTGGTCATGGTTTAGTAGATTTGACAAAGAATTGCATTGAGAGAAAGAAAACCAATAGATTTTGAAGACAACTTGTATATTTTGACTCATATCTATGAGTTATATATAAGTTGAAGATTTTGAGCAGGTAGCTATATATTCCGTCAAAGAATTCTTGGAGTGTCAATGCAAAGCTACTTGGTATATGACAAGTTGTAGAGAAGTATATTTCTTCTTTATCTAACTCTTGAGGTAAAAGAGTATTTGTAGAAGATGTTGGAGACTTGAAGAGAGATTTTATGTTTGGAAAAGTTACATGATATTCAATAGTTTTCATAAAACTTCAAAAAATTCAGATTTTTGATGTATCGGTCAGTTGAAGAATCTACTTTCTATGTTTTTCTTCACTTTTGCATACATGCTTGTATTCAAAAAAGGTGTTCCATCAGATCCTATCACTTGATTTAGGAGTGGAGTTAGCCAAAAGAAAGCAAGAAGATACTATCACATTTCACTTGGGTAGAATATGAAGATATGAAGTATCAACTTACAGCTTTTGGAGTTCTCAAGGTGAGAAGTTTGTCCACTTATGTTTCAAGTAGGAGTTGTAGATTCTAGGGAAGGATTTGTTTGAAGAAAAGTTTTACAACTTTATGTGAGAAGCATGGACACTTAGAGACATTCAAGAAGCAAATCAAACAGTCAGTCATGAAGTTTTAATGAGAGAATATTCTACACAGTTATTTTGTTAGTAAGATCTTGAATGATCTTGAAGATCTTGAGTATTTATGAGGCAGTTGTCTATCCTTTGTTTGAAAAATTCTTAGCATTGGAAGAAGTAAGTTAAAGGTTCGGATTCGATCAGATTTGTGTTGCAGAAAATAAAGGAAGATACTTGTTATGTTGCAGAAGGTTATGAATCCTAAAATGCTTTCAGTAAGGTTTTTATGATAGATCAGCTAACCTTGTTCTAGATTTTTGGGAAGCTGAGGAATGACAAGGGAAGCTATTGGCATGTGCGCAATGCTAATAAAAAGGGTTCAAAAGTTTTGTCTCAGACACAGGTATTAATGTTATGAAAAATCAGATTTATGAAGGAAGATGTTCCAGATTTCATAAATTCTGATATATTTGAAGAATTCTGGATACTAATGTTAAATCATCCAGGGGGTGATGAAACATGAAGACTTATTTTTTAGCCATATGTGAAAGAATGCAGAGTCATACCTATAAGAATTCTAGATATTCCTATATCTAGTATTCCTATATTTCCTTTGTCAGTTTCTCTTTATGTTCCACCTTTGAAAGAAGAAGGAAGAAGGAGAATGTCTGGAGAAAGTTCCTCTTAGGTGTCCCTGATCAAGAGAAGGTTCCAAAGTTCTATTGAAGAGAAATTTGATATTTCAGAGAGGCATGTTTTCAGAAGTGTGCACATATATGTTTATACCATGTTCTAAAGGAAAGAGGTATGGACTTACAAATAGAACAAAGATGAAGACAAGATGACATCATAGATATGAAATTTTGGTAAGACTCTCATGAGTTGAGTTGAGTTGAGTTGAGTACAGTCACAGATGAACCAGCTAGTGTTCATAATACGCTAAGGTGTGAATTCTCAGTCACAAGTCCCAGGATTCAGTTCTTGATTATGTTTAGTGTATTTACATGACATAGTAGAAGTACGTTGAGAAACCTTTCATAAGGTAAATGCAAATATGTGGATCCTAGTGTTTGTTTTCAGGTTTAAGAAGACAGGAGATATCAGAGTCAGTACTTGCTACATTTCTTGTCAAGCAGATGATTGCTTGATGAGTGCACTATTGGGTATCTAGTTTGCATATTTTCTCAAGTATTATGGCTCATATTCAGCAAGTTCAGGTTTGTGAAGTTTGAAGGAAAGTCAAATTCAGTTTTGAAGAAGACTTTTGAAGAAAAGATCTGAAGGTCAATTTGGGGAGTACAAGTTTGAAGATTATGAAGTTTGTAGATGAATGAAGTTAAATGTTCAGTTCATTTTGTACCAATTTGACATTGCAAGGGGGATTGTTGGAAAACAATGTCCCATTGGTCCATCTTGCTCACAGGATACAGGTTGAGTAGCTCTAGTTCTAGTAGTCTATACAAGAAGAAGCACGTGGGCGCTTGGTTAGTTCATTGTCCTCTCAAAGAAACAACCTAGGTTCAATACCCGCTCTGGCAACACAAAAAATGTGAAGTTTTTTTTTCATGCTTTTCATGGACAGCTTCACTTACAAATCGCGATCATTGTAATTCCGTGATTGATTTTGTTTGTAGCTTTATTCATAAGTGATCATAGAGTTTTATGAGAAGAGCTTTTGGAGAGCTTTATTTCATGGAAGCTATGTTGTATAAGAACAATCTTGGGTCACTTCAAGATATCCTTCACCTAGTTCAACACCAAGCTTTGGAGCTTTGGTACCTCAATAGAGGTGGTGCTTCTTCGCACATGGGGCAGCCATGGTGCTATCTTGGAGCATGTTGAAGAGCGGCTATGGAGTTGTTCTTGGAGAAGAAGAGTGTGCTCACACTCTTGCTTATGGAGAGTATTTACCCCGCAACAACTTGGTGGTGTGGATCAGCCATCCACATGATGTATTTGAAGATTGTCTTCTACATGAAGATTTCGGTTTACTTCAAAGACATTGGATGGTGGTTAACATAAGATTTGCATCTTATGTTAAGGGTTCAGGTACATATTCTCTTTATGCACATAGGTACTACTTGGAGTTTATGGGAGCAGTAACATCCATATCAGGAGGAGTCCTATTCGGCATAGGTACAAGAGAATCAATATATGTATGCTTTTTGCATTTTTGGATGAGGTGTTCCAAAAGGTATGTTCACATGAGTTTGAGTATTTCTGGCAGCAAACTTGTTAGCATTCTTTGCTACTTTTATAAGTATGTGATCTTTCACACATGTGTCTGACTTATGGTCTTCCGTAAGCCTAAAGTTAGATGAGGGTTTGTTGATTATCAATTTCACATTGATCCTTCCTCTTTCTGTCACTCATATTCAGTCTTCTAAAACCTATTAGGTCACAAATGTCATATATATTCAGATTTCTATCCATACATCTGAATATGTTTGTTACATTTGTACATTCACTCATCCATCTATTTCTGTTCACATAGAGTGGTTGAGATTTTGACTCCCACATTGTAAATTGACATTTGTATATATGATAGTGTGAGTAAGCAGTGGCTTATGTAACACTTTGCACATGTTGTCTAATCCTTCTCTATCTTTGTCTCATCATTTGTATGATTAAGTGTGGTATGTTCATGTTTTGTCCATATTGCAAGGTTGCTAAAATTTATGTTGTATATTCTAGATCTATGGAACTTGCACCTGTGGTATTAGTTATGGGCCTACTAAATTTCCAACCTTAGACATGCTAATGGTTTAGGTATAGGTGTTGTATTAATGCAAAATGATCATCCCATTGCATTTGAAAGTAGGAAACTTAAACCTTCTAAAAAGAATTAGAGTACATATGATAAGGAACTCTTAGATGTTCTGCATGCTTTTAAAATTTGGAAACATTATCTTATGGGTTTTGAAGTACTAATAAAAAAAGACCAAGTGGATATTAAACATTTATTAAATCAACCATTGATTTCTAAAAGACACGTTAAATGGGCTTCATTCATAGAAATCTTGCATCCTATAATTCAATATCAACGTGAAAAAACTAATGTTGTAGCTGATGCCCTTAGTCGCTTCCCATCCCCACAAACAGATATTATTTCAATCAATAATATTTATGCTTTTCATATTCATTCATTTCATGAAATGATTCTCACTCATGAATTGGATTTGTATTTTTCACAAACATGGACTACTTTTAATATTTCTACACCACTTAATGAGGATCACTACACTTTTCATAATAGATTTTTGTATTTTCAACACAGGTTATGCATCACAAAAGGTCTTAATTTTTTTTTTTTATGAAAGAGATGCATAAACCATCATATATGGGTCATCGCGGCATTCAAAGTACTATTTCTACATGTAAAGAATTTTTATTTTTGCCAAATATAGAAAAGGATATTGCATAGTATGTCTCCCATTGCATTGTGTGTCAATGTGTAAAAAGATATCATGGTAAACCATTTGGATTAGTAATGCCATTTCCCATACCTAATGGATCATTGTGTATGGATTTTATGACTCGTCTTCCTTCAACTTCATCTCATAATGATATGATTTATACAATTGTTGATAGATTTAGTAAACAATCGTATTTTATTTCTTGTAAAAAGACTCTTTCTACATCTCAAGCTACTAAGTTATTAATTAAATGTATTTTTCCATATCATGGTTTATTCTATGAGATCAAGATTTTGTTTTTGTAATCACTTTTAGGTTGCATTATTTCAAAGTTTAGGTTCCAAAATAGACTTTAGCTCTGCATTTCATCCTTAAAGTAACGGAAAAAGTGAAGCTACAAATAGTTATATGTTAGATTTATTATGTTGTTATTCTTTAGATAATCCAAGTAACTGGGATAACAGAATTTCTTTACTACAATTTGCATACAATAACACAACACATACCACTACTCGAAGTGCACTGTATGAAATTTTTTAGGGTAAAAAGCTCCCAGCTCCCATGGCTCTCGCTCAAACTTATATCCCTATGGCTGATTCTTTTGCACGAGATCATATTTTTGCACTTCATGAGGTTCATGAACATATTACAAAGAGTCAAGAACATTATATGCATAATGTTAATAAGAAACAAGTATCTAAACAGTTTAATTAAATTGACCCGTATGGTTACAAATAATTTAAAGACAATTGAAAAACATTTCATAACATCCTAAGGTTAAACTTGCACCATGTTATTATGGATCTTTTCATATTATTCAAAAAATAAATGTTTTAGATTAGACTTACCTTCTCATTGGAATAAAAATAATTCTTTTCATATGAGTTTACTGAAATCCTTTACGATAACTGTACAAATCAATCCTATTTTAGATGATCCTCCTTTACGTGAAGAGGATGCTAAAATTTTAGTTACAAAGAAAGTACTTGATTATGAAGTTAATACTACACACATTGTTAAGCACTATCATAGATATTAAGTTGAATATAAAAGTAAATCACTTGAAGAATCTCAATGGATTCATAAGACATCATTAACTCCACATTATGACCACTTCATTTTTGCATATCATTCATAATCACATTAAATTCCAATTTTCCATTTCCATGCATGCCTTTTTACATAGAATATGCTTATGATTGTTCATTGATGGGACATGTGACTAGCCATCCATGTCTATTTTATTTGTATGAACTAAGGTCAGTTGCTGGACACATATAATACTTTATGGAATAATTGAATGTTAAATGGATTTTAATGTCTTAAGTTTTTTAATGTGATTGTATTTTGATTTAGCAAGTGAAGATTCATGAGGCATGAAAGCGTGAGGTTATATTCTGATAATTTGATGATATATTAAAATATATATATATATATATATATATATATATATATATATATATATATATATATATATATATATATATATATATATATATATATATATATATATATTAAAAATAGTAGATCGCTTAGAAAGCGACGATCTGTAAATAATGAAGATCTTTTGTAAATGCATGCTTTTTGAAGCGCCACCCTCATGTATCTTCTATTAACGACATAATGAAAAATACCTATAAATACACATACTCTGATAGAATCGTCCATCAAAGTATGTGGGGGGAGATTGTACCAAGTCTTATGTTCACTCTCTTGTCTCTCTCTATTGTGTGCGTGCTTTTGTGAGATTATGTTATTGTACTATCTTTGTGTACGTGCATCTGCAAGATCTAGTCAATAGTCTCAAGTGCATCTCAAGTTTCTTGTGATGTTTTATAAATTCTAGTATGTGGAAGCAAGAAGTTAGAGATAGATTCTAGGATATAATGCTTCAATTGAGCATCTCTTGCACACCATAGTTTCAACTATAAAGGTTTCTTCCTTGTAAATAGGTTTCCATTCAGATTTTCCAAGCAGCATATTTGTTCCTATCAAGATTTAGAATCATGTAAGGAAATCCATCACCCATTTTGAAGAAGATAGCTTTGATACCACTGAAAGTGCTTAAAAGGAATTGAATGGAATAAAGGTTTTTCCTTGAGTAATGTAGTTAGGTTCATCTTTTGAGTATAGAACTTGCCCTTCATCACTTGGAGACTTTGATTCACCTTATAAGCTTGAAATAAGTGCAATAAAGCACCTTGTTTCCTTGCTAACATTACAATGAATAAGTTGATGCAAAAAAAACTACTTGCACCTAAAGCAACTCACAAAGAACTTTCTAATTATGAATGAATGTGCTACTTGAAATGCTATGTGCTCTCTGCCTAATTAGAATTGATCAAAATCCTCTGAGTGGATGATGCCTTAGAGAGTTAAGGATCTATTCTGTATGAAAATATGAATTAGTAGCAAGGCATGCTTGAATTATGAGCTTAAAATTTACACATGGTAACCTTAAATTTTTATGGAACAGTAGTAACAGACCTTGAGACACAAAATCAACTCTAAATAAAAGTACAAGAAAAAAAAATGCTATAAGAATTTGAAACCTTAAACATATTGTAGAGGAGGTACTGGGGTATCTACTTTTAACAGGAGCATGCAGTAATCATTTCAGTACTTCACCTACTCAAGGGAGGTTCTCCTTAGGGAAATATACTCTTTAACACTTCTCTGAGCAGGCAGATATCAATGGTTGCACAGAGTTGTGAATACTCAAGAAAGTATTAATGACAAAATGACAATGATGGAAGACCATCCACTCCTTAGTTCGAATCCGATAATTACAACATAGGCAAAAGAGATGCTCAAAAGTTCATGCTCTGGGCTAATATGCCACTCCAGAACTAAACAACATCAATACAAGGGATTCTTCCAATCCGTACAATGGACACAACTAGATGCAGACTAGCACTGATCAATACAAAGTATGAAGACTTGCTCTAAGGTTAAGAGCACGAAATACCAATGACTCTCACTGAATGACAAAACCAAGCCACTCTCTTCACACTATAGTGCTATTAGCCCTCCACTGGGAAGCCCACGCTTTGTATCCTCACCACAGAGTGACTTCCTACAGTAGGCTTGAAGCCACAAAGTGCAAAGAGAGGACCTCTGTACGTACGTATGTAAATGTGTGTATTTAAATGTATCCCAAATGAACACAAATCCATTGCTTTTATAGGCTCCAATAGGCCAAGAGGGCCTTGCGGAGTCGTCACGTCCACTCATCATGCGCCGGTTGATTACCAAAGATTGGACGGGTAAATCAAATTTGCCACCAGTCTTGAATTGGGTCCTCAAAAATAGGCAATCGTCTTGAATGGTTGGCGGCAACACTCATTTCTCCACTTTTACTTTTACCACTTACACCTTTACTATCACTTTTGAATGCAAGTTGAGATCCTCATTTTGTGCCGCCCGTGATATTTGAATGTCCCTGAGAAGCACATCCTTCACCTAATTTTTGTAGTAGCTTTTGATCCTTCATATTAAGTGGGCGGTGTGGGAGGTGAGTTGTGGGGAGTTGAGAGCGATTATGGGGTTTGTAGAGGGTTGTGGAGGGGTGTGGAGTTGTGTGGAGTTGTGTGGGGTTTGTGGGGTTTGTGGGGTGTGGGTGAGTTATGGGGAGTTGTGGGGGTTTTTGGGGTGTGGTCAAAAATTGATCCAAGATTTCAAAGTTATTATTGCACCAGTCGAGAGCTTTCCAATGATATATAACACTGTAGTGTTTGGTTAAGAAATGATCCTCCAAATATCCATCCAAAATTGCATTAGAGCCTTATGTGAGGTCGTGGGAAATTGTGGGATTTGTGGGGTGTGTGGGGTTTGTGGGGGGTCGTGGAGTGGTGGAGGGCTGTGGGGTGGTGTTGAGTGGTGGAGGGTTGTGGGGTGGTGTGGAGTGGTGGAGGGCTGTGGGGTGGTGTGGAATGGTAGAGGGCTATGGAGGGCTGTGGGGGGTTGTGGGGGGTTGTGGAGGGCTGTGGAGGGCAGTGGGGGGCTGTGGGGGGTTGTGGAGGGCCGTGGAGGGCTGTGGAGGGCTGTGGAGTGCTTTGGAGGGCTATGGGGGGCTGTGGGGGGCTGTGGAGGGCCGTGGAGGGCCGTGGAGGGCTGTTGGGGGATGTGGGGGATGTGGGGGGTTGTGGAGGGTCGTTGAGGGCTCTGGAGGGTTGTGGAGGGCTGTGGGGGGCTGTGGAGGGCCGTGGAGGGCTTTGGGGTGGTGTGGGTTTGTGAAGGGCTGTGGGGGATCGTGGAGTGGTGGAGGGATGTGGGGTGGTGTGGAGTGGTGGAGGACGGTGGGGTGGTGTGGAGTGGTGGAGGGTTGTGGGGTGGTGTGGAGTGGTGGAAGGCTGTGGGGTGGTGTGGAGTGGTGGAGGGCTGTGGGGTGGTGTGGAGTGGTGGAGGGTTGTGGGGTGGTATGGAGTGTTGGAGGGTTGTGGGGGGCTGCGGGGGGCTGTGGAGGGCTGTGGAGGGCTGTGGGGGGCTGTGGGGGCCTGTGGAGGACGGTGGAGGGCTGTGTAGGGCTGTGGGGGGCTGTGGGGGGCTGTGGAGGGCGGTGGAGGTCTATGGAGGCTAGTGGGGGGCTGTGGAGGGCCGGGGAGGGCTCTGGAGAGCTGTGGAGGGTTGTGGGGGGCTGTGGAGGGCCGTGGAGGGCTGTGGGGTGGTGTGGGTTTATGGAGGGCTTTGGGGGGTCGTGGAGTGATGGAGGGCTGTGGGGTGGTGTGGAGTGGTGGAGGGCTGTGGGGTGGTGTGGAGTGGTGAAGGGTTGTGGGGTGGTGTGGAGTGGTGGGGGGCTGTGGGGTGGTGTGGAGTGGTGGAGGGCTGTGGGGTGGTGTGGAGTGGTGGAGGGCTGTGGGGTGGTATGGAGTGGTGGAGGGCTGTCGGGGGCTGTGAAGGGCCGTGGAGGGCTATACAGGGCTGTGGAGGGCTGTGGGGGGCTGTGGGGGGCTATGGAGGGCCCTGGAGGGCTGTGGGGTGGTGTGGGTTTATTGAGGTTTGTGGGGGGTCGTGGAGTGGTGGAGGGCTGTGGGGTGGTGTGGAGTGGTGGAGGACTATGGGGTGGTGTGGAGTGGTGTGGAGTGGTGGAGGGTTGTGGGGTGGTGTGGAGTGGTGGAGGGCTATGGGGTGGTGTGGATTGGTAGAGGGCTATGGGGTGGTGTGGAGTGGTGGAGGGCTGTGGGGTGGTGTGGGTTTGTGGAGGGCTGTGGGGGGTCGTGGAGTGGTGGTGGGGGAAAAGAGGAGGGCTGGTGGAGCTGGAGTGGGTCGAGGTGATGGTGGGGGCCACGGAGGTGGTGGGGAAAAAGGAGGGGATGGTGGGGTTGGAGGGGGCTGAGGTGATGGTGGGGCCGTGGGGGTGGTGGGGGAAAAAGGAGGGGACGGTGGGGTTGGAGGGGGTCGAGGTGATGGTGGGGGCCACAGGGGTGGTTGGGAAAAAGGGTAGCGGTCGGTGGGGTTGGAGGGGGTTGCGGGGAAGAGAGAGAGAGAGAGGGGGAAATTCCGCGATACAGACCCCCACATCAAGTCTTTGCACCGTCTCGGTGCAATTCCCGAAGGTGAAAACAAGATAGTGAAGGAAGTTCTTCCCCCTTGACTTAACTCAAATAATCCTTCACTCTAGAGGTATATATATATATATATATATATATATAATAATAAAATATTTTTTTTTTAATTTTAATTTTTTTACATTTTTTTTACTTTTTTTTACTCTCTTTTTTTTTGCTATATATATATATATATATATATATATATATATATATATATATATATATATATATATATATATATATATATATATATATATATATATATATATATATATATATAAACACACACACACACACACACACACATATATATATATATATATATATATATATATATATATATATATATATATATATATATATATATATATATATATATATATATATATATATATATATATATATATATATATATATATATATATATATAATAAACTGCAATCAGTGAATGAAATACGGCAGGTACGGTGAATGAAATGCTTCCAATTTACCTTAATTCTGGTACTTCTTCACCCTGGAAATATTGACCAGGGGTATCCTCTTACCCTGCAAATCCTCCAGGTGTACTGCTCCATGAGGTAATACCTTTACCACCGTGTAAGGTCCTATCCATTTGGGTGCAAGTTTGGTTGGAATTGTTGGGACCTGATGCACTAAAACCATGGATCCTTCCTAAACTTCATTAGACCTCAGATACCTGTCATGCAATCTCTTGCGCTCTCCTTGTGTTACCTGAAGTTTTTGCATTGCTCCTTCTCTGTATTCTTCTAATGCCACCAATCTCTCAATGGGAGGTTCAATTCCAATGGTTTTGGTTCCCATTTCCTTTTTTATAATGAATTCAAATGGGGCCAATGCCTCTTTTCCATATACTAAGCGAAATGGACTCTCACAAGTGGTTCCCCTTCTTGTAGTTCTGAAAGCCCAAATTGCACCGATCAATGCTTGTGGCCAAAAGCTTTGATGATCAAAAGATAATTTGCGCAGCAACCCGATCAAAATCTTATTGGAGCTCTCTGCTTGCCCATTTGCCCTTGGATAGTAGGCACAAGATTTTTTATGGAAGACCTTGTACCTGTCAAATATAAATTGGAGCAGCTGATTTACAAAATGTGTTCCCCTATCACTAGTGATTTCCAGTGGGCAACCAAATCTTGAGAAAATACGTTTATACAAGAACTTAGCTACTGTTAATGCCGTGCAGTCCACAGTAGCTTTAGCCTCTATCCATTTAGTTGCATAACATGTGGCCATCAAAATATACTTGTTACCCCCAGGTTGACCAGTTGGACTAATTGGTCCTATAAAATCAAGACCCCATCGTTCAAATGGGAGCCATCATGTAGATATGACTAATGGTTGGAAATTCAATCTGGTTGGCGTAGGAGCACATCTCTGGCAAATGTGGCATTCTTTAGCAAACTTGATCGCATCCTTGTAAATATGAGGCCACCATAGTCCCTTGTGGATGATTCTGTGAGCCAATTCTTCCCCTTTAGATGCCCTTCATTGTGTGCTGCCTCAAGCAAAGGAGTTACCTCCTCTAGAAAAACACACTTTCTCAAGATATCATCTTGACAATATCTATATAAATTCCCATTTATGAGTGAGTATGCCTTGGTTTTAAGGAGTAATCTTCTTTTTTCTATAGGTGTCAAATGCTCTAGGAGTTTTCTAGTTGCTACTAGGAAGAGATTACTATCCACCCGTTCATCATTAATACCTGTTGCCTTCTCGCTCATTGCAGTCTTGGACACTTGACCTGCCACTCTCTTCCTGGATTAATATGAATATCAAAGATGAATTCTTGAAAGAGGAGTAACCATCTCCAAATCCTTCCAGCTACTCTAGGCTTGTTTATCAAGTACTTCAAGGGCTGATGGTCGGATATAACTATAAAATGTACACCGAGAAGGTAATGCCAAAACTTCTGAGGAGCAAATACAATAGCCAAGCCTTCCCTTTCGGTCGTATTGTAGTTCCTTTCTGCTTGGGTGAGTAGTCTGATGGCATAAGAGATAGGTCTATCAACCTTGTGTGATGATGGTTGAGCTAGAACTGCACCAACAACATGAAGACTAGCATCTGTATGCACATGAAACTCTAATGACTAGTTAGGAACACTTAAAAGTGGAGCAGTACATAACCTCATTATTAGTTCACAAAATGCTTTCTCAGCTCGAGCACTCCATGAGAAAGCGACCTTTTTACTGGTAAGCCTTGATAAGGGCTTAGCTATTTCTGAATACATTCGTATGAATCTTCTATGATATCTTGCATGGCCCAAAAAACTTTGCACTTCTTTTGGGCTTTGTGGAATAGGCAATGATAGAATAGCAGTAACCTTTGCAGGGTCAACCGTTATCCCTTCAGCAGATACTATGTGACCAAGAAGAGTGCCCTTGGTGACCAAAAAATGACATTTAGTAGGATTTAACTTCAAACCTGTTTTGAGACATTGCTCAAAGATTTGCTTTAGATTTCCAAATGATCATGGAAATCTTGAACTGCTGCTCTTCTATCTGTGCTTGAAAACACTGAAAAGTCATCCATGAAAATGCGGAGAAAGGTTGTTAACCACTTTCCCAATATCAGATACATTGTTCTATTGTAATCCAAGCTCCTCTGGTATCCCTGTTAGATCTTTGTAGGACCATGCGAAGACATTTTTATAAGCAAAAAGTAAAGAAGTTACCTTCTGCAGTAAAGGAGGATAATGCCATAGCCAAGAGGCTAAATGGACTACTTGAGGGTTCTCTTCATCCCCTAGATTTACTTCTTGAACCAGTGTTTCAGGACTAGTCTTGTTTGAGAAATCATCTCCACCGTATGCGACAGTGGAATTTAGCTTATATTCTGTAATATGTTCCCTAGTCCATCCTTGAGGTATATCCGAAAAGGGGAGATCTTCTCTGCATTCAGGCTCATAACCTTCCTGTTCTAAAACCTCTATAGTTGTTGCCCCTTCAACATTCGTAATCTCCTACAAGCTCTCATTCTTCAACTCCTTGTGAACCTCATGGCCTTTTCCTACAACTCCTTCATCTGCAACTTCTTCCTCTATTTCATTGATTTCCACCGTGCAACATTCTACACTTTCCATCATCCAATTCAATAATGTATCTTCTTCTTGGGGTAGAGAGGGCATTACCTCCATGTCCACACTATACCCAGTAGTTTTCCCTGAGTCGAATCCTTCTTCCAAATGTAATTACAGTTGGCTGTTGGTGCTTGTTGAGATCCATAGTTTGTTTTTCCCCCAATCTTGCAAAGCTTTTGCTTGCCTCAGCCAAGGTCTCCCCAGGAGTAAAGGGTAAGAAGTCTCCTGTGTAAGTGCAATAACAACAAAATCTAGAACAAAGTGGCAACCCTGTACTATCATCAGTACCTTTTCAATAATGCCAAGAGGCGCAACCCGATGTTGATATGCTAGTGTAACTGTGAATGGTGCCATCTTGGTGGGGTTCAAATTCAGTTTCTTCATTATGAAATCTGGCATCAAATTGATACCAGAGCCTCCATCTATAATCACACCTGTGAGAGCTTCATCCTTTATACAAATAGATAATCTTGAGCTTTGGTAGTCTGCTAAGGGTGCAGGGGGAAAATCAACCATGAAACCATCTATACTGGGTGATTGGATCAAGTGAGCAGAGTGTATAATCTTCAATAAGTCACTTCTTATTTTTGAATCCATCCTTATAAGTTCGTATAGACTAACATTGTGATGAATACCTTTCAAGATCTGTTCAATGTTTACCTCATGAGTGTCTTCTTGCAGAGTTGTTGGTTGGCCCCTTAGAGAAGTAGCCATCCTTTCATAAGCTCCTTCAATTTCTTCTTGGACTTTCCACCCAGACTTCTTTTCCTCTTCTTTATCCTGGACTCCCTCTTGTTCTTCTCTATGGGTTGCTGCCGCTTGTCTGGCTCTAGTCATGATGGGTATTGAAGAAGATGAAATAGCATAAGACTGAGTGGTCCTACCTTCTTCTTGTGGAGAGACTACAATCATGTGGATTGGAGCAGGACGGCTTCTTGGGCAATCTTTGGTGTAGTGATCCTTAGCCTCGGGACAATGCTGACAAGGAGGTGCATCTTCTGGAAGGGAACACCTGTTTTGCATATGGCCATACTCACCACAACGGTAGCACATCAAAGGCCTATTATATCTGGGCTTCGTTGGTCTGCTCTCCTCTCTATTACGTGCATTTGAAGTATTAGCATAATATGAATCCAAAACTTGAGAGTTACCTCGTTGTTGTGTACCCTTGAGGTAGTAACAGTCTCTAGCTTCATGGCCATCTTTTCCACAAAATTGAGAACTTACCGTGTTAGGACAATTAGCATTGGAATGCCCATTGTTGTTACATATTGTGCACCAAATCCGCCTTCTTATATCTTGAGTGGTCCGCAAATCTTCTAACTCACGGCGAAGTTGGGCTACTTCATCATCAGTGCGACACAGTGGTGGCAAGACCTTCTCTTCCTGTTGATTTTGTTGCATTCTCAATGCCTCCTATTCCTTCCTCAGTTGCCCAATAGGGTCTAGTTCTACAGCATAATTCGATTGTGTATCCCCTTCAAAATGTTGCCTAGCTTCTTCAATGCGTGATGCTGCTGCAACAAAATCATTGAGGGTTGCATCCAATCTAAGAGACTCACGTAGCTTCTGCTGAGATGACCTAGGCAGAGCTTTTTCTATCCATTTTTTAAACCAAGAAGTCACCTGGAGCATGTGGCAGACGTGCAACAAGTGCTTTTGTTCTAGTGTGAAGCTCATGAAAGGATTCACCTAATCTTAGCCTTAGATTCTCGAGTTGGTCTAGAGCTCTTTCCGAGGAGTCACTAGGTCGAAATGTCTATGAGAATGCCATCTTCAGAGCCTCCCATGTAGCAAAATGGCCATCTGCATATTGACTGTACCATTTGTCAGCAAGGCCTTCCAATGTGGATGGGAAGAGTACCAACATTGCATCCTCTCTATTCTGCAGACCTCGTCCTCGACATAAGGAGATGGACCTCCTTACATGATCAATAGCATCCTCATAAGCTTGTCCCTTGAAGGTAGGGAACTTAATATTGAGTCTGGAGAGTAAATGAGAGAGATCCTCCATTTTCACTGGTGTTTCTTCTGACATATCTGAGGAGAAGTCTAATGTTCTACTATGCTTCTCCTTTGATAGTGGTGTCGCACCGAATTCAATAGATAAATTGAAAGAGGGTAGAGGGGAGGTACGTTAGCTAGTTGAAGATATAGCTGACTTGTTAAGGCTCCTTCGTATATGAAGAGGCTCCTTATCTGCTCGTGTATGGGTCATGTACCTACTTGCAAATGCAATAGGGCAAAAATACTGAAAAAGAGGACTATTTACTATCCTCAAGGCCTCTCACAGAAATGCAAGGGTCCCTTCGGGCGTGCCAAACTCTAGAGGAGGTACTGGGGTATCTTCTTTTAACAGGAGCATGCAGCAAGCATTTTAGTACTTCACCTACTCAAGGGAGGTTCTCCTTAGGGAAATATACCCTTTAACACTTCTCTGAGCAGGCAGATATCAATGGTTGCACAGAGTTGTGAATACTCAAGAAAGTATTAATGACAAAATGACAATGATGGAAGACCATCCACTCCTTAGTTCGAATCAGATAATTACAACATAGGCAAAAGAGATGCTCAAAAGTTCATGCTCTGGGCTAACATGCCACTCCAGAACTAAACAACATCAATACAAGGGATTCTTCCAATCCGTACAATGGACACAACTAGATGCAGACTAGCACTGATCAATACAAAGTATGAAGACTTGCTCTAAGGGAAAGGGCACAAAATACCAATGACTCTCACTGAATGACAAAACCAAGCCACTCTCTTCACACTATAGTGCTATTAGCCCTCCATTGGGAAGCCCACGCTCTGTATCCTCACCACAGAGTGACTTCCTACACTAGGCTTGAAGCCACAAAGTGCAAAGAGAGGACCTCTGTACGTACGTATGTAAATGTGTGTATCTGAATGTATCCTAAATGAACACAAATCCATTGCTTTTATAGGCTCCAATAGGTCAAGAGGGCCTTGCCGAGTCCTCACCTCCACTGATCACGCGCCAGTTGATTACCCAAGATTGGAGGGGTAAATCAAATTTGCCACTAGTCTTGAATTGGAGCCTCAAAAATAGGTAGTCGTCTTGAATGGTTGGCGGCAACACTCATTTCTCCACTTTTACTTTTACCACTTACACCTTTACTGTCACTTTTGAATGCAAGCTGAGATCCTCATTTTGTGCCGCCCGTGATATTTGAATGTCCCTGAGAAGCACATCCTTCACCTACTTTTTGTAGTAGCTTTTGATCCTTCATATTACGTGGGCGGTGTGGGAGGTGAGTTGTGGGGAGTTGAGAGAGATTATGGGGTTTGTAAAGGGTTGTGGAGGGGTGTGGAGTTGTGTGGAGTTGTGTGAGGTTTGTCGGGTTTGTGGGGTTTGTGGATTGGGTGGGAATAGGGGGTGAGTTATGGGGAGTTGTGGGGGTTCTTCGGGTGTGGTAAAAAATTGATCCAATATTTCAAAGTTAAAATTGCACCATTGGAAAGTACTCGTCGAGAGCTTTCCAACGATATATAAGACTGTAGGGCTTAGTTAAGAAATGATCCTCCAAATATCCATCCAAAACTGCATGAGAGCCTTATGTGAGGTCGTGGGAAATTGTGGGATTTGTGGGGTGTGTGGGGTTTGTTGGGGGTCGTGGAGTGGTGGAGGACTGTGGGGTGGTGTGGAGTGGTGGAGGGTTGTGGGGTGGTGTGGAATGGTGGAGGGGTGTGGGGTGGTGTGGAGTGGTGGAGGGCTGTGGAGGGCTATGGGGGGCTGTGGAGGGTTGTGGAGGGCAGTGGGGGGCTGTGGGGGGTTGTGGGGGGCTGTGGAGGGCCGTGGAGGGCTGTGGAGGGCTGTGGAGGGCTGTGGAGGGCTATGGAGGGCTATGAGGGGCTATGGGGGGCTATGGAGGGCCGTGGAGGGCTGTGGAGGGTTGTGGGGGGTTGTGGAGGGTTGTGGAGGGCCGTGTAGGGTTGTGGAGGGCTGTGGGGGGTTGTGGGGGGCTGTGGAGGGCCGTGGAGGGCTGTGGGGTGGTGTGGGTTTGTGGAGGGCTATGGGGGGTCTTGGAGTGGTGGAGGGTTGTGGGGTGGTGTGGAGTGGTGGAGGGCTTTGGGGTGGTGTGGAGTGGTGGAGGGTTGTGGGGTGGTGTTGAGTGGTGGAGGGTTGTGGGGTGGTGTGGAGTGGTGGAGGGCTGTGGGGTGGTGTGGAGTGGTTGACGGCTGTGGGGTGGTATGGTGGGGTGGAGGGCTCTGGGGGGCTGTGGAGGGCCCTCGAGGGTAGTGGAGTTCTATGGGGGGCTGTGGGGGGCTGTGGAGGGCCGTGGAGGGCTGTGGAGGGCTGTGGGGGGCTATGGGGGGCTGTGGAGGGCCGTGGAGGCTCTAGAGGGCTGTGGGGGGCTGTGGGGGGCTGTGGGGGGCTGTGGAGGGCCGTGGAGGGCTGTGGAGGGCTCTGGGGGCTCTGGGGGGCTGTGGAGGGCCGTGGAGGGCTGTGGGGTGGTGTGGGTTTGTGGAGGGCTGTGGGGGGTCGTGGAGTGGTGGAGGGCTGTGGGGTGGTGTGGAGTGGTGGAGGGTTGTGGGGTGGTGTGGAGTGGTGGAGGGTTGTGGGGTGGTGTGGAGTGGTGGAGGGTTGTGGGGTGGTGTCGAGTGGTGGAGGGTTGTGGGGGGCTGGGCTGTGGGGGGCTGTGGGGGGCTGTGGAGTGCTGTGGAGTGCTGTGGAGGGTTGTGGGGGGCTCTGGGGGGCTGTGGAGGGCCGTGGAGGGCTGTGGGGTGGTGTGGGTTTGTGGACGGATGTGGTGGGTCATGGAGTGGTGGAGGGCTCTATGGTGGTGTGGAGTGGTGGAGGGCTGTGGGGTGGTGTGGAGTGGTGGAGGGCTGTGGGGTGGTGTGGAGTGGTGGAGGGCTGTGGGGTGGTGTGGAGTGGTGGAGGGTTGTGGGATGGTGTGGGTTTGTGGAGGGGTGTGGGCGGTCGTGGAGTGGTGGTGGGGGAAAAGAGGAGGGCTGGTGGAGCTGGAGGGGGTCGAGGTGATGGTGGGGGCTGCGGGGGTGGCGGGGAAAAAGGAGGGGATGGTGGGGTTGGAGGGGGCCGAGGTGATGGTGGGACCGTGGGGGTGGTGGGTGAAAAAGGAGGGGACGGTGGGGTTGGAGGGGGTCGAGGTGATGGTGGGGGCCGCAGGGGTGGTTGGGAAAAAGGCTAGGGGACGGTGGGGTTTGAGGGGGTTGCGGGGAAGAGAGAGAGAGGGGGAAATGCCGCGATACACATATGCATTGTATTTCTCAAAAGGTAGAACCAAGCCCTGTAAGTATGCTAAACCTTAAACATCTTTCCAGTTAAACCTTAAACATGAGCATTGGACTTTTGAGCAAGGAGAACCAAGCCCTGGCAATGTGCTAAATTTGCACAAGATGACATTGAGGAAGGGCTAGTGAGCAAGAACTAGATTCAACTTGATTGCATTCTCACATATCATGAAGTAAAAGTGTGTAAAGTGATTATACAACCTCCTTCATGTCTCCTTGTCCACGACTCCTAAAAAAAAGAATTATCTCTTATATGACCCACAAGGATGAGTTAGTTGTGACCATCTTTCTTTTCCTTTGAGTCATTTAAGTATGTGAATTTACAAAGGGTGTATGTGAAACCATATGATTTTCCAAATGAATGAAATTCATTACAAGCAATAATCTTAACTATCCTTGATGTGTCCTTCACCTTCAAGCATGTTTGGAAGCTTGGTTGTTCTAATATTGTACACCTATGAAGAGAAAGAAGACAATAAGCTACAACCTAATTGGACATGCGATGTTAAAACTCTTTAATGGTCAATCAAGAGAAACAAGGGTGATAAAGGACTTGATTAAGGAAGCATTAAGATTTTAAGTTACACCAATAAGCAAAGAAGTAAGGGAGCAAGAAATTCATAAGTTGAAAGATGTCAAGTCCTTGTCTCAAATTAGTTGCTTAGACCTCAAGCCAAAAATTCATTTGTCTCTCATTTATTTCAATATGTCTCATGTAGAGATACACAATGCCTCATAAGAGAAGTAGTTGTATTATTTGCTCATGTGTATCTTAACGAGTACAATGTATATATTTTTTTAGCATGATCTTTCTAGTAGAAGGGGTTCAACAAAGCCACTCATGCTATGAAAAGAATCATTCCTCCATAACTATTTCAAGACATCATAGCAAAACCAAAACAAGATTATACTTCAATCAAATCTAGAAGAAAAGATAAAAAAGTAGAGCAAATATAACTAGCATCCTCAAAAAGACCATAGCCTAGAAGGTTAACAAAGAGCTCCTTAGTAGAAATGATAGACAAAAAAGGAGATAAAACTATAGAAAATATAGAAATTAATAATTTACAATTATTAGGTAGAAACCAACCAGAGATACCCTTAGGACCCACTACCCAAACGTATAAGGAACAAAATACAAAAGTCGTTTGAGAATTATCCCAAGCACAAAAGTGTTGAGAAAGGTGGGAAGAGGGGAAATAAGAATTCTCAAATTCATCTTGCAACGTCCTCAACTATCACCTATCACAATGTTTGCATTCATCTGATGGTGTCCACAATCATGCATGTTACATGACTAAATTCTAATCATAAAATTTATTACCTGTTTCCAAACATTTATAATGGAATTCCTCTAATATTATCTATCATCTATATAACGAGAGGCCCATAATTTAGATTTTTTGCATAGAGATGAGACTATCGATCACGCTAGATTGTTTTATTTCTCCAAAGAGTTTTATGCACTCCACAAGGCATCATAAGTTAAGAATCAAAAATTACAATTATTTGTCGCCAATGAACAAGAAGGAGGCAATAAGCTGTGACTCAATGGGATAGGATATGATGAAAGAATCATTGCAAATTTAGAACACACCAATGAGAAAAGAAGTAAGTAAGGATCCTTTTTTCTAGGACACATTAATTATGAACACATGTTCTCGAATTTCAAAGAAAAAAATAAACTCAATATCAATTTTGTATAGAAAATAGATGCTTAAGCATCCATTATATCATCTAGCCTCGGATCTTATTTTGTGCCATCAACATCAAAATATTTCTTCATTGGATAAAGAATGAACAAGTTTAAAATTGAACCACGATTTCTCAACTGGAAAATAAATGTTCAATATGTACATTTCAATCATATTCAAATGCATGTGTACCTTCCCGTTATGTATCAAACATTCATACTTGTAGTGGCTTATTCAACATAATGGCCTCTTGATATGCACCAAGGCAAGTTGATTAAACCTAATGAAGGTCTGTCACTACAACATATGAGGGGCATATCGAGCCCTATACCGGTGCAAATACATGGATGTATTTTTGCACTTACATTCGTATAAGTGCTGGTATGCATGTCAGTACAAGAATGCTAGTATAAGCGCCAATATAGATGTCGGTATACTTGTCTGTAATTGCCCATTAGTGTCAATATCAATGTCGATATATGCATCAATATTTCTCTATCGATGTAGGCACTGGTATGTATCTGCAACCCGACATTATAATCGATGATATATGCATCAGTAAAAAAATTATTGTGTAGAGGAGGTACTGGGGTATCCGCTTTTCCCTAAAGTAGAGAATGAAGATTCGACTCGTCCAGTACGTCACCTACTCAAGGGAGGTTCTCTTTCAGGGAAATGTACCCTTTAACATTCTGTGAGCAGGTATATGACAAGATTACACAGAGTGGAAAGACTCCAGAAAATATAGATGATCAATGACTAAAAGACCAGACACTCCTTGATTCGAAACAGAGGATTACAAGAGTGGGCAGAGCGATGCTCCAAAAATGAGCCACCCTAAAAGCAAGTAGCTTTAATACAACAGATCCTTATCATCCGCACAAAGGCAATGTGATGCAATCTAACTCTGAGCAATACAACTGATATGATGGATTTCACAAGAAAATAGAACCCAATCAACACACTGATTTACAGATAAGGAGAAAAATCCAAGCTACTCTCCTACACAATGGTGCTCATAGTCCTCCCTGGGAAGCCCATGCTCTATATCCACTCACAGAGTGACTCCCACAGTGACTTGAAACCACCAAATGCAAGAGAGGTCTTCTGCATGCGTCAATTACACTAAAAAAAATGTACCCCAAAAGAGTGTGCACAGTGTACTCCCAGTGTACGTACAAAAAGTATGTTCA
This sequence comes from Ceratopteris richardii, assembly GCA_020310875.1. Lineage (NCBI taxonomy): Eukaryota > Viridiplantae > Streptophyta > Polypodiopsida > Polypodiales > Pteridaceae > Ceratopteris > Ceratopteris richardii. The sequence goes on along the minus strand of CM035409.1, from coordinate 106,735,070 downwards.
AATGAGCATAAATCCCTTGATTTTATAGGCCCCAATAGGCCAAGAGAGCTTCGCCGAATCTTTACGTTTACTGATCACGCGCCGGTGGAATGCCCAAAATTGGAGTGGTAGGTCGATTATTCCCTTGATTTGAATTGGGTCCTCAAGAGTAGGTAGTTGCCGTGAGCGGCAACATTTGTTTATCCACTTTTGCCTTTGGCAATACTCTTTTACTTTTACCAATTCACTTTTATCTCTTCATCCGGTTCTGACAATCCAACGAAGCCGATTGGTCCATCTGCCTATCCAATCATGGTGTTCCTCCACTGCCCCACCTTGCAGCAATCCTCTAGAGATAACTGGCTTCATATTCTAGATTCTTGCTCTCTGCATGTTCTTCAAACAATTTCCAAGAATTTAAATGACTCAGCTTCTTTCTCTTCTTCAGGAGATCTTCTGTGGTTCGGTCTTCTTAGAAGTTTGTTGGGTGGGGTTGAGAGGGGTTGAGAGGGGGTGGGTTGTATGGGGTTGAGTGGCGCAAGGGGTTGGAGGGGGTTGGGGATGAGTGGCGCAAGGGGTTGGAGGGGTTGAGAGGGGGTGGGTTGCGTGGGGTTGAGAGGGGGTGGGTTGTGTGGGGTTGAGTGGCGCAAGGGGTTGGAGGGGTTGAGAGGGGGTGGGTTGTGTGGGGTTGAGTGGCGCAAGGGGTTGGAGGGGGTTGGGGATGAGTGGCGCAAGGGGTTGGAGGGGTTGAGAGGGGGTGGGTTGCGTGGGGTTGAGAGGGGGTGGGTTGTGTGGGGTTGAGTGGCGCAAGGGGTTGGAGGGGTTGAGAGGGGGTGGGTGGCGCAAGGGGTTGGAGGGGGTTGGGGATGAGTGGCGCAAGGGGTTGGAGGGGGTTGGGGATGAGTGGCGCAAGGGGTTGGAGGGGTTGAGAGGGGTTGGGTTGCGTGGGGTTGAGAGGGGGTGGGTTGTGTGGGGTTGAGTGGCGCAAGGGGTTGGAGGGGTTGAGAGGGGGTGGGTTGCGTGGGGTTGAGAGGGGGTGGGTTGTGTGGGGTTGAGTGGCGCAAGGGGTTGGAGGGGTTGAGAGGGGGTGGGTTGTGTGGGGTTGAGTGGCGCAAGGGGTTGGAGGGGTTGAGAGGGGGTGGGTTGTGTGGGGTTGAGTGGCGCAAGGGGTTGGAGGGGGTTGGGGATGAGTGGCGCAAGGGGTTGGAGGGGGTTGGGGATGAGTGGCGCAAGGGGTTGGAGGGGTTGAGAGGGGGTGGGTTGCGTGGGGTTGAGAGGGGGTGGGTTGTGTGGGGTTGAGTGGCGCAAGGGGTTGGAGGGGTTGAGAGGGGGTGGGTTGTGTGGGGTTGAGTGGCGCAAGGGGTTGGAGGGGGTTGGGGATGAGTGGCGCAAGGGGTTGGAGGGGTTGAGAGGGGGTGGGTTGTGTGGGGTTGAGTGGAGGTGGGTTGTGTGGGGTTGAGTGGCGCAAGGGGTTGGAGGGGTTGAGAGGGGGTGGGTTGTGTGGGGTTGAGTGGAGTTGAGGGGGGCTAGGATGGGTTGAGCGGAGTGGGGTTGAGTGGAGGCGGGGATGAGGGTGAGGCGCTAGGGGTTGGGGGGGTTGAGAGGGGGTGGGTTGTGTGGGGTTGAGTGGCGCAAGGGGTTGGAGGGGGTTGGGGATGAGTGGCGCAAGGGGTTGGAGGGGGTTGGGGATGAGTGGCGCAAGGGGTTGGAGGGGTTGAGAGGGGGTGGGTTGCGTGGGGTTGAGAGGGGGTGGGTTGTGTGGGGTTGAGTGGCGCAAGGGGTTGGAGGGGTTGAGAGGGGGTGGGTTGTGTGGGGTTGAGTGGCGCAAGGGGTTGGAGGGGGTTGGGGATGAGTGGCGCAAGGGGTTGGAGGGGTTGAGAGGGGGTGGGTTGTGTGGGGTTGAGTGGAGGTGGGTTGTGTGGGGTTGAGTGGCGCAAGGGGTTGGAGGGGTTGAGAGGGGGTGGGTTGTGTGGGGTTGAGTGGAGTTGAGGGGGGCTAGGATGGGTTGAGCGGAGTGGGGTTGAGTGGAGGCGGGGATGAGGGTGAGGCGCTAGGGGTTGGGGTTGAGGGGGGTTGAGAGGGGTCCAAAAAAGGAGGTACTGATGCTCTGGCCGTTGATTCTCCCATCAATACTTGAAAGAAAGAGCCTGCCCTACCCAAGTGGAAGACAAAGCGAGAGAGGAAAAGAGAAGGAGTACTACAGACCCCCACATCAAGCTTTTGCACCGTCTCGGTGCAATAACTCCTTTATTTGCTTATTCCCTCAAAATGAACTGCAGAAAATGGAAGACTACGGTATGTACAGTGAGATAAAATAAATTTCATCTGCTTATCTCAATTCAAATAACTTTTCACTCTGGAGATGTTGATTAAGGGCAACCTTTTACCCTGCAGATCTTCCATATGCACTGCGCCATGTGGAAATACTTTGATAACCTTATATGGTCCTATCCATTTAGGTGCCAATTTAGTTGAAATTGCTGGGACTTGATGCACTAAAACCATAGATCCTTCCTGTACTTCATTGGTCCTCAGATACCGATCATGTAGCCTCTTGCGCCCTTCTTGCGTTATCTGAAGCTTCTGTATTGCTCCTTCTCTACACTCCTCTAATGCCACCAACCTCTGAATGGGGGGTTCAATCTCCATGGTTCTGATCCCGATTTCCTTTCTGATGATGAACTCGAAGGGTGCCAATGCTTCCTTTCCATAAACCAACCGAAATGGGGTCTCGCCAGTGGTCCCTCTCCTTGTGGTTCTGAAAGCCCAAATGGCTCCAATCAGTGCTTGCGGCCACGAGCTCTGATGATCGAAAGATAGTTTGCGAAGTAGCCCAATCAAAATCTTGTTGGAGCTCTCGGCTTGACCATTTGCCCTCGGGTAGTAGGCACAAGATTTTTTATGAAAAATTTTATACCTGTCAAATACAAACTGGAGCAATTGGTTTACAAAGTGTGTGCCCCTGTCACTGGTGATTTCCAGTGGGCACCCAAACCTTGAAAAAATTTGTTTATACATGAATTTAGCTACTATCAGAGCCGTACAGTCCGTAGTGGCTTTGGCCTCTATCCATTTGGTGGCATAACACGTGGCCATCAAGATATACCTTTTACCTCCAGGTTGACCAGTCGGGCTAATTGGTCCTATGAAGTCCAAACCCCATCGCTCAAATGGAAGCCATCCCGTAGATATGACCAACGGTTGGAAATTCAACCTGGTCGGCGTAGGAGCGCACCTCTGGCATATGTGACATTCCTTAGCAAACCTGATCGCGTCCTTGAAGAGGTGAGGCCACCATAAACCTTTATGGATGAGTTTATGAGCCAATTCTTTCCCCCTTAGGTGCCCTTCACTGTGTGCAGCCTCTAGCAGAAAGTTTACATCTTCTGGATAGACACATCTTCTCAATATGCCATCCTGACCATATCTATACAGACTTCCATTAATAAGAGAATATGCCTTAGTTTTTAGTAGCAATCTTCTTTTTTCCAGAGGTGTCAAATGTTCTGGGACCTTACCAGAAGCAAGAACATTAAGAATTTCGTCATACCACCCTGTTCGAACTGCCACTAGAAAGAGATGGCTATCCACCAGTTCGTCCTTGATACCCGTCGCTTCTTCACCCCTTGCCGTCCTGGACATTTGATCTGCCATGTGATGCTCTTTACCTGGCTTAATGTGAATGTCAAAATTGAATTCTTGAAATAAAAGCAACCACCTCCAGATTCTTCCGGCTACTCTCGGTTTGTTGATCAAATATCTCAATGGTTGATGATCAGAAATTACAATGAAATGCACACCTAGCAGATAATGTCTGAACTTTTGGAGAGCAAACACAATGGCCAAACCTTCTCTTTCCGTCGTGCTGTAGTTCCTCTCCGCTTGATTGAGTAATCTGCTGGCATATGAAATTGGTCTATCGATCTTGTGTGCTGACGGTTGAGCTAGGACTGCACCAACCGCATGGAGACTTGCATCTGTGTGCACGTGAAATTCCAACGACCAATTAGGAACACATAAAAGAGGAGCAGTACACAACCTCATCTTTAGTTCACAGAATGCCTTGTCAGCTTCTGCATCCCATGTGAAAGGGACCTTTTTGCTGGTGAGCCTTGACAAGGGCTTAGCAATCTCTGAATACATTCGAATGAACCTTCTGTGATACCCTGCATGGCCCAAGAAACTCTGCACTTCTTTTGGACTTTGTGGAATGGGCATTGATAGAATAGCTGTCACCTTTGCAGGGTCCACAGTTATACCTTCTGCAGATACTATATGGCCCAAAAGAGTGCCCTTAGTAACCAAAAAGTGGCACTTTTCAGGGTTCAGCTTCAGACCTGTTTTCAAACATTGCTCAAAGATTTCCTTTAGATTTTCCAAATGGTTATGGAAATCTTGGACTATTTCTCTCCCATCTGTCCCTGAGAATACTGAAAAATCATCCATAAAAATTCTTAGGAATGCAGTTAACCATTTCCCCAATATCATGTACATAGTTCTATTAAAGGAAGCAGGAGCATTTTTCAAGCCAAAAGCCATTCGTGTGTACACATATGTGCCCCATGGAGTAACAAAAGCCGTCTTATCTCTATCTTCAGGATGGATGGCTATCTGATTGTAGCCACTGAACCCATCAAGAAAGCTATACAGGGTGTGTCCAGCCACTTCTTCAAGCACCTGTTCTGTGAATGGTTGAGGAAAACCATCTTGAATAGTTACCTTGTTCAAAGCCCGGAAATCGACACATACTCTTATTTTGCCATTTTTCTTAGGTACGATGACCATGGAGGAGAGCCACCGAGAGTGTTCCACTGGTACAATAATGTTTGCCTCTTCTAATTTGTCTATTTCTAGCTTCACTGCCTCTGCATACTTCGGATTAAGCCTGTAAGGCCTACTTCTGGCAGGTGAAGCTCCTTCCATTAAAGGTATACGATGTAACCCTAACTCCTCAGGTATCCCTGTTAGGTCCTTGTAGGACCAAGCAAAAACATTTTTATAGGTATAAAGTAAGGAGGTTACCTTCTGCAGCAGAGAGGGATAATTCCATAGCCAAGCAGCCAAGTGAACTACTTGGGGATTTTCTTCATTTCCCAGATTAACTTCCTGAACTGACTGTTCAGAGTTGGACCCATTTGACAATTCCTCCCCACTATAGGCAGGAGCCGAACTCAATTGATGATCCACTATCTCTTCTTTGATCCATCCTGCTGGTATATTTGTGAATGGAAGTTCTTGTAGGTCACCCCTACCTTCCTCAGATGCAGACACAACTTTTTCACCTTTTGGACCTGCAAGCATAAAATCATCCGATTCCTCGTTTTTACCTGCCTTCTCCTTACATACCATCGTAGTGGCGCCATGTGTCAAACTTTCCTCTTCCTGGCCTCCTTGTGCTGTTTCTATCAAACCCTCATCCACTTCACATATCTCTACTGTGCAGCATTCTACACTTCCCATCATCCATTTAAATAAGGTATCATCTTCTGGAGGTAGAGAAGGCATTACCTCAGTATCCATTGTGTATCCAGTAGCCTTGTTGATGTCTGCTCCTTCTTCCATATGTATCTGCAATTGATTATTGGTACCTGTGGAAATCCACAACTTGTTCTTTCCCCAATCCTGCAACGCCTTTGCTTGCCTTAACCAAGGCCTTCCCAAGAGCAAAGGATATGAGGTTTCCTGTGGCAAGGCAATGACAACAAAGTCCAGAACAAAATGACAGCCCTGCACTATCATGAGTACCTTTTCGACAATGCCGAGCGGTGCAACCCGTCTTTGATCTGCTAATGTGACCGTAAAGGGTGCCGCCTTTGTGGGATTCAGCTTCAGCTTTCTCATTGTGAAATCAGGCATCAAGTTGATGCCAGAACCTCCATCAATAATGACACCTGAGAGGGCTTCATCTTTGATTAAGACTGATAACCTTGAACTCTGATAATCAGCCAATGGTGCAGGAGGGAAGTCCACCATAAAACCATCTATGCTAGGAGGTGGACACCAACATGCAGAATGTATGATCTTCAACAGACCACTTCTTACTTTAGAGTCCATCTTTATGAGTTGGTACAAGCTAATTTTATGGTGAATACCTTTCAAAATTTCTTCAATATCTACTTCTTGCGTACCTCTAGGAGTAGTTGTTGGTTGTTCTTTGAGCAAAGTAGTTACCCTCTCATAAGCTTCTTCCATATCTTTCTGGTCCTTCCATCCCACCCTCTTCTCTGCATCTCTTTCTTTGAGCCCTGTTTGTCCTTCCTTCTGTGCTAAAGCCGCTTGCCTGGCTCTAGTCATCATTGGTATGGATGAAGATGAAACAGTGTAAGTTTGAGCAGTCGTACCTTCTACTGGTGGGGAGACTGCAATCATGTGAATTGGAGGAGGGCGGCTCCTTGGACAATCTCTGGTGTAGTGATCTTTAGCATCTGGACAGTGCTGACAAGGAGGTGCATCCTCTGGAAGAGAGCACCTATTCTGCATATGGCCATACTCCCCACAGCGGTAACACATTAGGGGCCTATTGAATCTAGGCCGAGTTGGGCGGGTCTCTTCTCTATTAGGTGCATTAGACGTGCTAGCATAATATGAATCTACACCTTGATGGTTACCTCGCTGTTGTGTCCCCTTCAGGTAGTAGCAATCCCTTGCTTCATGACCCTCTTTGCCACAGAATTGGCAACTGACTCTGTTAGGACAATTTATATTAGAGTGTCCATTATTGCTACATATTGTACACCAAACCTGTCTTCGTATGTCTTGTGTAGTCCGCAAGTCTTCAAGCTCAGGCCGAAGTTGAGCTACTTCATCCATATTGTGGTTTGAGGATGGCGGTATGACCTTCTCTTCTTGGCGACTTTGCTGCATCCTTAAGGCTTCCAACTCCTTCCTGAGTTGCCCGATCGGATCCAAATCAGATGCATAATTTGGTTGAGACTCCACTTCAAAATGTAGTCTAGCCTCCTCAATGCGTGATGCAGTGGCCACAAAGTCTTCAAGTGTTGCATCCAGTCTGAGAGATTCTCTAAGCTTTTGCTGTGATGACTTAGGCAGAGCCTTCTCAATCCATTTTTTGACTAGAAAATCACCTGGAGCATGCGGCAAACGAGAAACAAGAGCTTTTGTCCTAGTGTGCAATTCATGAAAAGATTCACCTGCTCGTAATTTTAGGTTCTCTAGCTGATCTAGAGCTCGTTCTGAGGAGTCGCTTGGTCGAAATGTCTGCGAGAATGCCGTCTTTAGTGCCTCCCAGGTAGTGAAGTGCCCATCTGCATACTGGCTGTACCACTTGTCTGCAAGGCCTTCCAATGTAGATGGAAAAAGCACCAACATTGCGTCCTCCCGGTTCTGCAATCCTCTTCCTCGGCATAGCGAGACGAATCTTCTCACGTGGTCATCTGCATCTTCATAAGCCAATCCTTTAAATGTAGGAAACTTGATGTTCAACCTAGAGAGTAAATGGGAAAGATCCTCCATTGGTGCCGGTGCCTCTTCTGAAGTGTCAGAGGAAAAATCTAAGGTTCTTCTGTGCTTCTCTTTTGACAATGGTGTCACCCCCAAATCAATGGATAGATTCAAGGCAGGTGGAGGAGAGGTAGGCTCACTGGTCGTGGGTATTTCTAACTTGTAAAAACGCTTTCGTTCACGATGTGACTCCTTGTCCGCCCGCGTATGGGTCATGTACCTACTCGCAAATAGGGCGAAATACCTCTCACAGAATGCAAAGTGTCCCACCGGGCGTGCCAAACTGTAGAGCAGGTACTGGGGTATCCGCTTTTCCCTAAAGTAGAGAATGAAGATTCGACTCGTCCAGTACGTCACCTACTCAAGGGAGGTTCTCTTTCAGGGAAATGTACCCTTTAACATTCTGTGAGCAGGTATATGACAAGATTACACAGAGTGGAAAGACTCCAGAAAATATAGATGATCAATGACTAAAAGACCAGACACTCCTTGATTCGAAACAGAGGATTACAAGAGTGGGCAGAGCGATGCTCCAAAAATGAGCCACCCTAAAAGCAAGTAGCTTTAATACAACAGATCCTTATCATCCGCACAAAGGCAATGTGATGCAATCTAACTCTGAGCAATACAACTGATATGATGGATTTCACAAGAAAATAGAACCCAATCAACACACTGATTTACAGATAAGGAGAAAAATCCAAGCTACTCTCCTACACAATGGTGCTCATAGTCCTCCCTGGGAAGCCCATGCTCTATATCCACTCACAGAGTGACTCCCACAGTGACTTGAAACCACCAAATGCAAGAGAGGTCTTCTGCATGCGTCAATTACACTAAAAAAAATGTACCCCAAAAGAGTGTGCACAGTGTACTCCCAGTGTACGTACAAAAAGTATGTTCAAATGAGCATAAATCCCTTGATTTTATAGGCCCCAATAGGCCAAGAGAGCTTCGCCGAATCTTTACGTTTACTGATCACGCGCCGGTGGAATGCCCAAAATTGGAGTGGTAGGTCGATTATTCCCTTGATTTGAATTGGGTCCTCAAGAGTAGGTAGTTGCCGTGAGCGGCAACATTTGTTTATCCACTTTTGCCTTTGGCAATACTCTTTTACTTTTACCAATTCACTTTTATCTCTTCATCCGGTTCTGACAATCCAACGAAGCCGATTGGTCCATCTGCCTATCCAATCATGGTGTTCCTCCACTGCCCCACCTTGCAGCAATCCTCTAGAGATAACTGGCTTCATATTCTAGATTCTTGCTCTCTGCATGTTCTTCAAACAATTTCCAAGAATTTAAATGACTCAGCTTCTTTCTCTTCTTCAGGAGATCTTCTGTGGTTCGGTCTTCTTAGAAGTCTGTTGGGTGGGGTTGAGAGGGGTTGAGAGGGGGTGGGTTGTATGGGGTTGAGTGGCGCAAGGGGTTGGAGGGGGTTGGGGATGAGTGGCGCAAGGGGTTGGAGGGGTTGAGAGGGGGTGGGTTGCGTGGGGTTGAGAGGGGGTGGGTTGTGTGGGGTTGAGTGGCGCAAGGGGTTGGAGGGGTTGAGAGGGGGTGGGTTGTGTGGGGTTGAGTGGCGCAAGGGGTTGGAGGGGGTTGGGGATGAGTGGCGCAAGGGGTTGGAGGGGTTGAGAGGGGGTGGGTTGCGTGGGGTTGAGAGGGGGTGGGTTGTGTGGGGTTGAGTGGCGCAAGGGGTTGGAGGGGTTGAGAGGGGGTGGGTGGCGCAAGGGGTTGGAGGGGGTTGGGGATGAGTGGCGCAAGGGGTTGGAGGGGGTTGGGGATGAGTGGCGCAAGGGGTTGGAGGGGTTGAGAGGGGTTGGGTTGCGTGGGGTTGAGAGGGGGTGGGTTGTGTGGGGTTGAGTGGCGCAAGGGGTTGGAGGGGTTGAGAGGGGGTGGGTTGCGTGGGGTTGAGAGGGGGTGGGTTGTGTGGGGTTGAGTGGCGCAAGGGGTTGGAGGGGTTGAGAGGGGGTGGGTTGTGTGGGGTTGAGTGGCGCAAGGGGTTGGAGGGGTTGAGAGGGGGTGGGTTGTGTGGGGTTGAGTGGCGCAAGGGGTTGGAGGGGGTTGGGGATGAGTGGCGCAAGGGGTTGGAGGGGGTTGGGGATGAGTGGCGCAAGGGGTTGGAGGGGTTGAGAGGGGGTGGGTTGCGTGGGGTTGAGAGGGGGTGGGTTGTGTGGGGTTGAGTGGCGCAAGGGGTTGGAGGGGTTGAGAGGGGGTGGGTTGTGTGGGGTTGAGTGGCGCAAGGGGTTGGAGGGGGTTGGGGATGAGTGGCGCAAGGGGTTGGAGGGGTTGAGAGGGGGTGGGTTGTGTGGGGTTGAGTGGAGGTGGGTTGTGTGGGGTTGAGTGGCGCAAGGGGTTGGAGGGGTTGAGAGGGGGTGGGTTGTGTGGGGTTGAGTGGAGTTGAGGGGGGCTAGGATGGGTTGAGCGGAGTGGGGTTGAGTGGAGGCGGGGATGAGGGTGAGGCGCTAGGGGTTGGGGGGGTTGAGAGGGGGTGGGTTGTGTGGGGTTGAGTGGCGCAAGGGGTTGGAGGGGGTTGGGGATGAGTGGCGCAAGGGGTTGGAGGGGGTTGGGGATGAGTGGCGCAAGGGGTTGGAGGGGTTGAGAGGGGGTGGGTTGCGTGGGGTTGAGAGGGGGTGGGTTGTGTGGGGTTGAGTGGCGCAAGGGGTTGGAGGGGTTGAGAGGGGGTGGGTTGTGTGGGGTTGAGTGGCGCAAGGGGTTGGAGGGGGTTGGGGATGAGTGGCGCAAGGGGTTGGAGGGGTTGAGAGGGGGTGGGTTGTGTGGGGTTGAGTGGAGGTGGGTTGTGTGGGGTTGAGTGGCGCAAGGGGTTGGAGGGTTTGAGAGGGGGTGGGTTGTGTGGGGTTGAGTGGAGTTGAGGGGGGCTAGGATGGGTTGAGCGGAGTGGGGTTGAGTGGAGGCGGGGATGAGGGTGAGGCGCTAGGGGTTGGGGTTGAGGGGGGTTGAGAGGGGTCCAAAAAAGGAGGTACTGATGCTCTGGCCGTTGATTCTCCCATCAATACTTGAAAGAAAGAGCCTGCTCTACCCAAGTGGAAGACAAAGCGAGAGAGGAAAAGAGAAGGAGTACTACATATTGGTATAAGCATTGGTATGCCCTTAGGCAAAAGCATCCATATAAGCATCGATACGTTCTTGTACATATCGATGCTCATACCATTGCCTATACAGATGAACGAATTTGCAAATTGTTTTTTGGGTAGAGTGTTGTAATAAAGTAAGTTTGTGATCTAGGGATCCGATTGGTTCAGACAGATCTGAAATCGGACTCCGTTTGGTCATTCGTTTGCGTGGCCAAAGATCTCGAGTCTAGACTTACTAGTAGGTCATTTACTCTTGTAACTAAGTAATCCACTTAGCCTAATGGTTAAGACTCAAGGGTGTGAAGGAAGAGGTCTTGGGTTCAATACCCATGGGGTACATGGGAAGAGTATTTTGCCCAAAGAGCTCTAGAACCTTCTAGAAGCATCCACTGGAGTTAACCTGGCTAACTGGGACACTTGGCACACATGTAGTTACATGGATGACACTTGGATGGTTAGTATCCACCTGCCCATACAGGCAGTCCCCTCGAGAGAGCTATATATAGAGGCATTTGGTTGGTAGGAGAGTCATTCATTCAAGAGCAATTAGAGTCGTTACACTGTTGCATTGGTATCAGAGCATTCTCCATAGCTCTCATCTTCATCATCTTGCTCGTGAACTCTTGGCATGCATAATCTCTTTTTCGAATTCTGCTCCCGGCTGTCTAGAGATGCGTGCCGCAATCATCTTCATTGCGAAGCTTAGGAGCTAAGAGTACCAAAACCTTTGAACTTTACTGTGAACAACAAGGGAATCAGACCCCCGTCCCCCCCGATTAGAGCGCACTCGCCTATCCAAAGAGCCCGCGGGCATTGACGATATACAATCGCGGACGCCACATATTGTCGCAAGTCAGCGGTGAAGAAGGCAGGAGCAAAAGATAGTGTTCATTTCTTCTGTGTGCCCGAGCATAATCGAACTCAGAGCTTTTGATTCTAAGCGCATTCGCCTATCCATAAGGCCATAGACCTTACAACGGTAGTACAGAGAACGTGACTAACTATCCTCAGTTTGCGCTGAAGCAGACTTCTTCAACCGGCCAAAAGAGCTGAAGTTCCAGCGGGAGGGCGCCGGGAATCGATCCCACGACCTTGCAGAGAGGTTACAGAGTCTTATCCACTGAAGTAGAGGTTTTTTATGATCCCTGCATATTTTATTCAATTCAAATCGTATATTTGCTCTGCTAATCCCGAGCCGAGATCTTCTCATTCTGATTAATCTTTGGAGTTTGCTTATTACCCCAACCCAACCCGAGTGCATATCTGTGCTGATCAAAGCTGAAGAAAGCTAAAAGTTTGAGCAAAGTTCAACAGAAGTGGAACTGTGGAGTGAAGATCTGGAGGCCTATCTTCGTCATAATTCTAGCACTTTCGGCTAGAATCAAGTCGACCTCAACGGACCAAATCATCAGGGACGATTTCTTGTGATATTCTTGCATAGCTCTTTTGATTTTGTTGCACACACCACCTGCGTTAGGAATACTAAGTTAGTTTAATAACGCTCTATGTGCGATGGAGGGGACTTCTAGCCACGTCTCACTTACAAGTACTACTAGTGCGTCAATGTATGTTTCCATTCCTATGTTAGTAACATTCTCATTCATGACTAGACCACCAATAGTTGCACGTGCATTGCATTCATCTGCACCTATGGTTTCAAATACTAGTCATGCGTCTGATGCATCTAAAATAGAATCAACGATTATAGCATTAGACGTTGAGGATTCTGCGAGAAAAGAGGAAACAAACACTACTTTAAACGAGGGGAAAGATATGGAAAGTAGGATGTTGCTAGTTGAGCAAAGCCTTGGACGGTTGTCCAGTATTTCGGATGAGGTTGCGGTACTCCGTCAATCTGTTGATGGAATTCAAGATCACCTTAAGGCCATTCTGAACTTACTTCAGACACCTAGGGATATCAGCAAGGCTACTTTGGGTAGTCACACAGATACAATCGCAACTTCTCCAATGTCTATTAGGATGGAAAAGGATAAGGGATTATCCTCTCCCCAGATAGACATGTTTCCCCTAACGGGAAGTATGAGCCGTCTTAGTTTGATATCTTCTACTCCTTTGATTGCCACTTCGGTAGGTATGTCAGAAAGCCATAATCGCCCCATGGATCTTTCCTTAGGAAAGGAGATCCGTCCTCCTTATTTCTCTGGAGAGGATAAGGATAGGAACAAAGATGCGGTTTAGACTTTCTTGGAGAAATGGAACGATGTCCATGAACTCAAACATACCCCCGATCATGTGAGAGTAGTAGAAGCGAGTTTATCACTAGGACCTAAAGCTTATACTTGGTGGATGAGTCTGTCTGAGACTCACAAGAAACCTACTACCTGGGTTGAGTTTTCCCGCCTTTTCAAGAAAGAGTTTCTCCCCGAGAATGAGGAGGAACGTAATTGGGAGGCGTGGGATAAAATTCAACAGAAAGGTAGACCGTTATTAGTGTATATTTCAGAATACGGAGAGGTTATTCTGAAATTAAAGAACTTAGATGACTTTCATCGTCTTCGCGGTTTTGTTAGAGGACTTAACCAACGAATTCGAAATGAAGTCAAAAGACATGCACCTAAATTCCTAGAAGAGGCGATTAAGGTTGCCCAGATTTATGAGGATAACTCACGTCTAGATATCCCGCAAGAAAGTAGTTATTCCCAGAAGAATAACTTTAAGCGCAAGGGCAAGGGGACTAGATCAAATGAAAGGGTGACTAAAAAACCTCGTGTTTTTAGACACGTCCTTTCTCCAGAAGATCATGAGAAAGCGCAAAAAGAAAATTTGTGCTTTAAGTGTCTTAAGCCTGGACATCGTAGTCGTGCCTGTCCAGTTGGGAGAGAAAGTAAGGCAAAGGGTAAGCAACAAATACATCTGATTCAAACTTTGGACTTGGATGCAAATTCAAGTGCAAAGAAGGTTCAGATAATGCACTACGACAGTACCCATTCATGTCAGATCTCCAAAAACATGTGGCAACCTCAAGAGTTTGGTCCACAAGATTTGGTCAAGCTGCATGGATTAGTAAAAGGACACACCATCCGGATAATGGTGGATGACTCGGCTACGCATAATTTTATCAATTATGCATTAGTGAAAAAACTGGCTCTTCCTCAGAAACCATCTCCTCATAAATACATTGTTTCCATGATGCATGATCAAGACACCCGTGTTTGGGACACAATAATATGTAATTTGGAACTAGAAATCCAAGGGTTTAAAGACACCTTGGACTTCCAAATAATGAACATGGATTGGGTAGATCTGGTATTAGGGAGAGAGTGGCTATGGAGTCTAGGACCTTCATTGACCAGGTGTTATTTTACTAATACTTTGGGATTCCAGCGAGACGGTGTAGTGTATAAAATCAAGGGTGAGCATGATGTTCCAAGTATCCCTTTGATTTCATATACTGAACTTAAGAAACTTGTAAATAATGAAGCCATGACTCAAGCTTTTCTTGTCCTTGGCACCGATGTAACAAATTTTGATAATATAAATCAAGTTTCTTATGTCTCGTCCTTTATTCCTCGAGAAGTTGATGTTAAATTTAACAATTTAATGAAGGAATTTAAAGATGTGTTCCCTAAGGAACTCCCCTACGGCTTGCCACCCTCTCGTGGAAACATCGATCACAGTATAGATCTGTTTCCGGGTACCAAGCCAAAATCTCAAAACCCTTACCGCCTCCCCTATGTCCAGAATCAAGAAGTAGAAAATCAGATTCAAGAGTATTTGGATAAAGGATTTATCCGCCCAAGCCAGTCTCCATGGGCAGCACCCATCCTTCTAGTGAAAAAGAAAGATGGAACTATGAGGCTGTGCGTAGATTATAGGGCGTTAAACAATCTTACGATAAAGAACAAGTATTCCATGCCACCAGTCGAAGATCTTTTCGATAGTTTGAAAGGGGCTACAGTCTTTTCTAAGATTGATTTACGCCAAGGTTATCATCAGATCAGAATCAAAGATGATGATATTCCCAAGACAGCCTTTCGAACAAAGTTTGGTCACTACGAGTTTTTAGTGATGCTGTTCGGGTTGACAAACGCACCCGCAATATTTATGACTTTGATGAATCAAGTGCTTAAGCCGTATTTCGGAAAATTTGTTGTAGAGTTTCTCGATGATATTCTGATCTACAGTAAAAATCATGAAAGTCACTTAGAGCACTTGAAAAAAGTTTTTCAACTTCTTCGCGATAATAAACTTTACGGTAAAGAGTCAAAATGTGAATTCTTTACCCCATAAGTAAAGTATTTAGGCCATATTATTTCCGCGGAAGGAATCAAAGTTGACCCTGAAAGGTCCAAGCGATTCTTGAATGGCCTGAGCCCAAGACGGTTCGAGAACTACAAAGTTTTCTCGGATTGGCAGGATATTATCAGAAGTTTGTGGCTGGATATGCCAAGATTGCAGTACCTTTGACGGATCAACTCAAAGGGAAGCATCAAAAGTTAAATTGGAAAGAAGAGCAAGCAAAGAGTTTTCAAGAACTTAAACTTGCTTTAGCATCGATCCCGGTTCTACAGATCATAGATCCAAACAAGCCTTTCCAATTAGAGACAGATGCAAGTTCATCTGCAGTAGGAGCAGTACTAAGCCAAGATGGTCGACCAATAGCTTTCGAGAGTAGAAAGCTAAGTCCTGCTCAGCAAAACTACTCTACCTATGAGCGAGAGATGTTCGCTATTATAAATGCTCTAAAGAAATGGAGCCATTACTTGTACGGATCAATGTTGACCATAGTCTTTGATCAAGAGAGCATTAAGTGGTTTGCAAACCAACCTGATCTTAGAGGTAGAAAAGCTAGATGGACCGAAGAGTTGCAAGAGTTCGATTATGAACTCAGGTACAGAAAAGGAAAGTTCAATGCAGTGGCAGACACCTTAAGTCGGATGCCTATGTTGAACAATCTAAGTTTTGTACAAATTCAAAGTGAATTTATTTCAACTTTGAAAGGAAGCTACAAAGAGGATCCAAGCTTTAGTCAAGCATGGAAAGCAGTTGAACAAGCTAAACAAAATGAAGCAAGTACTTCTGAGAGAAAGTTTAAACACTATTCTCTCCAAGATGAATATTTGCTTTATAAAGGTAAGGTTTGTGTCCCAAGTATAATGGACATACGAAATCAAGTACTTTTCGAATGCCATGATGCTCCAAGTGCAGGACATCCTGGTATTAACCAAACTTATGAGTTAGTGAAAAGACATTTTTATTGGCCTAGTTTGCATCGAGATGTGCAAAACTATGTATCTAAGTGCCATAAATGTCAAGTAAATAAGTTTGAACGACTTAAAGTAGGAGGATTGCTACATCCTTTGGAAATTCCCAAAGGAAAGTGGGAAAGCATTTCCATGGATTTCATTTCTGGATTACCCCGCACTCAGAAGGGCTTTGGTTCAGTCTGGGTTGTAGTTGATCGCTTGACTAAACTTGCTCAGTTTATTCTAG
The DNA here is from genome assembly GCA_020310875.1 of Ceratopteris richardii. Classification (NCBI taxonomy): domain Eukaryota; kingdom Viridiplantae; phylum Streptophyta; class Polypodiopsida; order Polypodiales; family Pteridaceae; genus Ceratopteris; species Ceratopteris richardii. Next base: position 106,719,082 of record CM035409.1, on the reverse strand, counting down.
TCAAGACTACTTATAAGACTCCAGAACTTGCAAAAATATTTGTAAATCAACTTTATAGACTCTATGGTCTTCCAGTAGACATAGTTTCTGATAGAGATGCTCGATTTACAAGTCATTTTTGGCGAGCACTCTTTAGTAGACTTGAAACTAAACTAAGTTTAAGTACAGCTGAACATCCCCAGACGGATGGACAGACAGAGAAAGTCAATCAAATTTTGGAAGACATACTCAGAGCTTATGTTACTTCCAAACAGACTAATTGGGAAGATTATCTTCCTTTAGCTGAGTTTGCCTATAACAGTGCCAAGAATTCATCAACTGAATTTAGTCCAATCATGTTGCTGTACGGTTTCCAGCCTAGGTCTCCTTATGCAGTGGGACTTCAAAATGAACGAGTTCAAGCAGCTCAAGAGTTCCTTCAAGACATGAACTTTAAACTTAAGTTAGCTAAAGAAAACTTAAAGAAAGCTCAAGATCGTGCAAAGGCTTATGCCGATCCAAAGCGAAGAGATGTTACTTTTCAGGTTGGCGATCAAGTTTATCTTCGTATTCCTGAAAGATCGGGAAAGTTCAAGCCTGGTCAATGCGCCAAGTTGTCGCCTAGATATTGCAGTCCTTTTCCAAATCACCAAGAAAGTTGGTTTGTGGGCTTATGAATTACAACTTCCAGATGATAGTTGGATTCATCCAGTGTTCCATGTTAGTCGACTTAGGAAGAGTCTAACAGATTCAGATAATCTAGTTGGACAACAGGTCATACTTCCTATTCCAGTAAATAAAACAGTTCCTCATGAACCTGAAAGGATACTTCGCACCCGAGATAAACGTACAAGAAGCCACTTGTATGAAGAGTGCTTAGTAAAATGGAAGGATGGAACTGAAGAAAATTCAACATGGGAAAAAGTTTCCACAATCCAAAGACGTTTTCCAGCTTTCAAGTTTTAAGTTGGTCCCAAATAAAGAAGGTTTTCTACTTCCAAGTTTTAAGTAGATAAACCGATCATGTTCTTCAAGTTCTAGAATATGATAAGGTTTTTTACTTTCAAGTTCTAAGTAAATAACCTGTTTGAATGAATGCATGTTCTTCAAGTTTTAGAACATGAGGCTCGGGGGTTGCCTACAGTATGTATAGCTCTAATTTTCGAGGATGAAAATATTTTCCAAGGGGGGAAGAATGTAATAAAGTAAGTTTGTGATCTAGGGATCCGATTGGTTTAGACAGATCTGAAATCGGACTCCGTTTGGTCATTCGTTTGCGTGGCCAAAGATCTCGAGTCTACACTTACTGGTAGGTCATTTACTCTTGTAACCAAGTAATCCACTTAGCCTAGTGGTTAAGACTCAAGGGTGTGAAGGAAGAGGTCTTGGGTTCAATCCCCATGGGGTACATGGGAAGAGTATTTTGCCCAAAGAGCTCTAGAACCTTCTAGACGCATCCACTGGAGTTAACTCTAGCTAACTGGGACACTTGGCACACATGTAGTTACATGGCTGACACTTGGATGGTTAGCATCCACCTGCCCATGCAGGCAGTCCCCTAGAGAGAGCTATATATAGAGGCATTTGGTTGGGAGGAGAGTCATTCATTCAAGAGCAATTAGAGTCGTTACACTGTTGCAAGTGTGTTGTCTCTTGTTGCAGCAACATTACCCTCCAAAAACAACTGGAGAGTGAGAACATGAATGAAGGTGACTCTATGGATAGTTTTTTGAAAAAGATCAAGGATTTGAAGGAACAATTGATTTTAGCTGATGAAGTCCTGCCTAACAGTTCACTTGTGCAAACTATTTTGAATGGTCTTCCTCACTCATATCAGAGTTTTGCTTCTACTCTTTGTGTGATGATGAAAGGCAATCCAAATGCCTTAACATTTGAAGATTTTGTTTCTATTTTGTTGTAGGAAGATCAGTCTAGGCAGAACAAGTCTATTATTCATGTTGTAGATAAAGCTTTCCTAGCTAGTCAGAAGGGCAAAGGAAAATGGAGCTTAGCTACTAGTAAGCAAAAATCTGCAAATGCTACACATTCAAAGAACAAAGACAAATATGAGAAGAAATGATAAAAGTAGAAATTGTTTTCAAAATATTTTAAAGAAAATGATCATGTCATTAAGAGCTGTTCAAAACTGGCTGCTAAAGAGGCAAAGAAGAAAGAGGTCAGAATGGTTGTCGCAGAGGCCTCTACACCGAAAACAGAGTCTGCTAATCTTATGTAGGATGAAGAATGGGTGTTTAGTACTATTTGCAGTTTTGACCCATCTTCTCATGAGCAATGCATGTCTGTAGTAGACTCAGATGTTTGGTACATTGATAGTGGGGCAAACAAACATATTACCTCACAATGCAGTTTCTTCTCTTCACTCAAGCCTACCCCTACAAGGAATATTGTTACATGCACAAACAACTCCTCTTATCTTGTTATGGGAGTTGGTAAGATCATTTTGACTACTACTGATGGTAGTTCTTTCACTTTATCAGATACTTTATTTGTGCTAGGGATCAAAAAGAATTTGTTATTAGTTTCGACTTTAGGCAAGATTGGCTTGGTTGTGAAATTTCTTGATGACAGATGTATAGTTGATGATCTATCAAATGGTGACGTGATTATTGCTTCTGGCATTTTATCTTGTGGGTTGTATAAGCTCATAGACTATGAAAAATCTGTGAATGATTCAGCATGTGCAATACATGATTCTCAGGCTATGTCAGATGCAAAGCTTTGGCATACATGCTTTGGTCATCTGAATTTTGCTAGTTTGCTATGCCTACATAGATCTAAAATGGTTTCTTCTTTGCCCAAACTTGAGGTGCCCGATAAACATGTATGTGAAGGTTGTATTTTGGGCAAAATGTAGTGTTCCTCATTTCCAAAAGATGGTTCAGTTTGAGCTACTAAAAAATTGTAGCTTGTTCACAATCTATGCAGACACCCTCTTTTGGAAGTTATCTTTACTTCGTGACTTTCATCGATGATTTTTCCAGGCATGCATGGGTATATCCATTAAAGGCAAAGTCTAAAGTGTTTATGTGCTTCAAACAATTTTTGGTTTTGGTTGAAAATCTGTTAGCATGTAAAATGGGCACCCTCCGTTCTGATCGAGGGGGGGAATATATGTCTTATGACTTTAATGCATTTCTAGATGAACGTGGGATAAAACATCAGTGTAGAGTGCCATATACACCTCAACAGAATGGAGTTGCTGAACAAAAAAGTAGGTCACTCATGGAGATGGCAAGGTGTATGGTCAAGAGTCATGCTTTACCACATAATTTCTAGCTTGAGGATGTAATGTGTGCAACATATGTACTTAACAGGTGTCCCACTAAAGTGTTGCAGTCTATCACTCCATATGAGGTTTGGCATGGTTGCAAGCCATCTGTAGCTCATCTGCATGTTTTTGGTTGTTTGGCATATGCATTAGTGCCTTAACAACATCGCAAAAAATTAGATGATAAAGCAGTAAAATGTATTTTTGTTGGATACAGTGCTGAAAGCAAAGGTTATCATCTATATCATCCACACACTAAACACATTTTGGTTAGACGTGATGTTGATTTTGTGGAAGATGCTATTCAGCCCTTACTTTCATGTAGGAAGACATTTGTTAGCTCCAAAGACATGTATGATACTTTGCTGCCTCTTTTTACAAGTGGACAATCTAGTGCTAGTCCTAATGAGGCAACATCTCAGCCTTTGTAGGATTCATGTGATGATCCAGATCATTCCATTTCTAATGCAGATTTACATGATGCACTTGTTGATGAGAGAGCTGATATTGAGCATGCAAAAACTATGGGAAAATGGTTGGTGCAGACTTTGCATTATAGTAAATTAGATGCATCTCTATCATATCGTACTTGTTTAGGCTCTCATAGTGCCTCTTTTGCATTATATTGCTATGTTATGGATGCATCTACCTCTGTAATGAGACTGAGCCTATTTCTTTTGATGAAGCACAAAATTTTGAACATTGGATGGCTGCAATGCAATCTGAATATGATGCTATTATGAAGAATTATCTTTGGTTTTTATGTAATGCCTCCTCACAAGAAGGCCATGGGCACTAAGTGGGTATACAAGCCGAAGAGTAAACCTGATGGAACAGTGACAGGTATAAGGCTACGCTTGTTGCAAAGCATTATGCAGAAGAAAGAGGCATTGATTTTGATGAGACCTTTGCACCTACATGCCATATGACTACTATCCATAGCATTTGTGGACTTGCATCCCATCATGCTTGGAATGTACATGAGTTGCACATTAAACCTGCATTTTTGAATGGAGTGTATGTTTTTCAGCCGTGTGGCTTTGTGCAGAAAGGGCATGAGACCAAGTGTGCAAGTTAAAAAGCCATTATATCATTTAAAGCAAGCACCACATGGTTCATATGAAAAGATAACGCCTATCTCATTGCACATGGTTTTGAGAACAGTCCAACAGAAAGCACGTTATATATTAAGTGTGCTAATGATGTGCTTCTCATCATTGTTGTGTATGTTGATAATGTGTTGCTCATTTGTCCTCATGACACACATATTGCTGATTTTAAGGCTGATTTGCATACCTCATTTGAGATGTCTGATTTGGGGCATTTGCATCACTATTTGGGCATTTAGTTTATGCAAGTTGATGGTGGAATGGCTTTGTGTCAAACAAAATATATTGACACATTATTGCAGCATTTTGGCCTTGAAGACTATAAGCCTATTCCCACTACTATGGAGATAGGTTTACGATTGAGTCTTCATGATGTTGGAGATGTGTTTGATGATGTTCTCTATCAGCGCACTGTTGGATGCTTCATTTACTTATGCATTACTCGGCCAGATATTTAGTTTATTATCTCACAGATGAGCAGGTTAATGCATTGCCCAGGTGTCAAGCATTTGCATGCGCTTAAGTGCATCTTTTGCTACTTGAGTGGTAACCAACTACTTGGATTGTTTTATCCCAAAGGGGTATCACTATCGCAAGATTTGCATTATTTTATTGATAGTGATTGGGCTGGTTTCTATGACACTCATGTGTCTACTAGTGGCTTTTGCTTCATGCTTTGTAGCTCATGTATATCTTGGTTGAGCAAGAAGCAGCCTATTATGGCCACTTCTAATTTTTTTTTGGTGCAAATGTACGAGCCTACACATTTGGCTTAGCCTCGAAGACATTAAGCACTTAATGATTCATGTGAACTATAGCTTGTAACTACTTGATCATTTATCATTGTAAATCATTAAATCATTGTAAATCATTAAATCATTGTAGAATCTTGTAAAAGCTTATATCTCATGGAGTTAGGAGGAATATTTGCTATAAATTCAAGATGAGGGAATGCCTCCTAAATCTGAGGAGTTACTTTTTGATTGGATCCAAGTTTGAATTCAAAATTCAAACTCAGAAGAGATACTTATAAAAAGGTCTTGTAAAACTCTTGAGGGTGTGCCTCATTTTTAGAGCTCTCTCCTTGATCATTTGTAGAACTTGAGTAGCTCACACCATAGCTCACTCAGTTCATCATCATTGAGCATCATTATAATGCCAATGACTCTATACAATCATGTGTTGTAATATATATAGCTCATTGAACATCTCTCTCTACTTCTCTGCTATGACTACTTAGAAAAGTCAACTTCTTCTAGTCATATCTTAGTGAATAATCAACCATTTTGCATAATGTTTGGCTCGTTCGAACCTACTTAAATTCTAATTTGTGGTGTCAAAATTTCAAGGCATTTTCTTTAGACATCTAGGAGAACTCGTCTTCCAAGTGTGCACTATTCATCTACTGGTTAGTCCCTAAAAAGTTGGGGGTAAGATTTGATTTGCTAAAATGATCTCGTAGAGCATAGTTGATCATATTAAATGATTCCACTTGCAATCATTAGCTAACTAAGCTAATTGTGTTCCCCCAAAAGTAATTTTGTTAATTTTTACTGTACTGTGAGCTTTGAGTAAAAAAGCTTATAGGTGTATGGACTAAAATAGCAAGTTTTTCAACACTATCTATTCTTGAACTAGTCTGTTTTGGATTAATTGTTTCAAGCATCAACTCCAAAGTACATAGATACTTTCTTGGTGATATTTCCAAGCTAAAAGGAAATACTTTATAACTCTAAAGTGCATCAGGTCTGGTACAAAGCAAGTTTTAGCAGTACAACCTCACTTCCTTGAGGTATCCATCCATCTCTTCCAATAGTGGTATCAGAGCAAGTTGAGGTAAAATGGGAGATGGTTTCCCTTCCTTCATTGAGAAATTGGACAGGAATAATTATCGAGCATGGTCCTTGAGGATGAAGGACCTATCTACAAGGAGGAAGTCTCTATGGATACATATCAGGAGTTGAGGAGATGCCCATATTTAGAAGCAAAGATCAACTTACAAGAGAGGAGCAAGAAAGACTCAACTCATGGTGTGCCAAATATGCTTTAGCCACATCATATGTACTTAACTCTATCTCTGTCTTACTTCTTCCTCATATTAGGAATCACAAAACTTCCCAAGAGACTTGGGATACTCTATCTTCTTAAATTTCTTCCAATACAAGAGCTAGGAAGAATCAAGTGTGGATGGAGTTTACTACTCAAAAGAAGTAACCCAAGCAGAATGTTTCAGAGTTTGTGACTAAGGTGAAGGATGTGGATGATCAGATGGCAAGCATAGGAGAGGAGATTGAAGAGAAGCAAATAGTGAGGTAGATAATCAATGGTATCAAGGCAGATGATAAATGGGAATCCTTCACAACTGTAATGGATCTTTATATGGATATGAAACTCCCTGATCTAACCACTCTCATGGGAGTACTCTTCACCCATGAGGCCAAGCTCAAGAAAAATGGTGAACCATCAAGAGGTAACAATTCTTCTGACCTCTATACAGATAAAGGAAAGTCTAAGGGTAAAGCAAAGAGTAAAAATTTTGAACATGAAGGTCCTACTTCTCAAGCTAACTATGCAAGGAGACGTAGGAATTCAAGAGGAAGGGGTAGAGGAGGTAAGCAAGGTAACGGGAGACTTTTCAACTCTTCCCCATGCAATAGATGTGGACTATCTAATCACACAATAGATGAGTGCTATATGAACTTCAAGAACTAGAGAGGAAGAGGATTTGGAAGAGGTGGCTACTCACAATCAAGAAGAAGATTCAACCATAATCAAGGTTAGAATGATGGCTACAACAACAATTATCAAGGAGGATACAAATCAAGAAAAGACTTCAACAACTATACAGAGGATCAGGAGGATTCTGTTCTCATTATGAACATGACCTCAAAACAAGGTATGAATGATGAGCACCTCTTCTATATAGACACAGGTTGTTCAAACCATGTAGTAGGCAATATAGCTCTCCTTTCTAATCTTGAAGAGCCCAAGGGAAAGCGTCAAGTGCAGACAAGTGATGATACCAAGCATTTAGTTGTCAAGGTAGGAAATATCAAAACTTTTGATGGGAATAAGAATCTGTTGAGCAGAGTTCTTTATGTATCTACTATCATAAAAAATTTGATGAGTGTTGGACAGATAGTGGAAAAGGGTTTGCAAGTTAGGTTGAATAATTTTGGAGCCTTTGTGGAGGACCTCCAACATGGATTCAGGAGAATTGCAAAGGGAGAGAAAACAAGTAGATTGTTTACATTTGAGCTTGAGGACACTAGAAACATTGCACTTTATAATTATAAGGATCAAACCTTGTTTGAGTTAGAGATATGGCATAAAAGATTAGGACACATTGGTGAGAGAACATTGAAGTAGATATGTAGAGATCAATGTGTACTTGGGATACCTAATGTATCCAAGCAACATATGATCTATAAATGTGGTGCATGTCAGTTTGGTAAATCACACAGGTTACCCTTTACAAAGAAAGGCTATATGCATGAGGATTATTTGGAACTTGTCCACACAGATGTGTGGGGACCAAGCGAGGACCCTTCAATTTCAGGCTCAAGGTAGTATGTGTCATTTATTGATGATTTTAGTAGATGGAATATCTTGTATTTCATGAAACATAAGTATGAAGTATTTAGTTGTTTCAAAAAGTATCTTGCACTTGTGGAGAATCAAACAGGAAAGAGTTTAAAGAGGATAACATCAAATGGAGGAGATGAGTACTTCTCCAATGAGTTTGATGCATTTTTGCAGGAGAGAGGTAGAGAGAGAGAGAGAGAGATCACAACTAGATATACTTCTGAGCAGAATGAAGTAGCAGAGAGGAGGAACATATTCATTGTGGAAGTAGCTAGATCTATGCTAAATGAAAAGACGTTGCCTATTTGTTTGTGGGTAGAGGATGTGTCTACTATCACTTATGTTATTAGAAAGTTACCCTCTAAGTCCCTTGATGGGATGACCTCCTATGAGGCCTGGAATGGTAGGAGACCTTCACTTGAACATTGCATAATATTTGGACGTGTTGCTTATGTGCATATTCCATCTCAAATCAAAGGTAAGCTAGAGTCTAAGGCAGAGAAATGCATTTTCATAGGGGATGATATAAATCAAAATGGGTACAAGCTTTATAATCCATCCAACAAAGGATTTATAGTCAGTAGAGATGTTGTGTTTGATGAGAATGACTCTTGGTTTGAAAGTGAATGCACGAAGGGCAAGTTGCCATATGGCTTGGAAGAACAATTTCCAAGCCTCACCAAGAAGGAGCCAAGCACAATTGAAGACGTCAAATTAGATGATGAGGACACCATCAACTTTGAAGAATTTAGAGCATGGAGATCAAAAGGCAAGGTCAAGATGAAGAGGTTGGAGGACATACTTGAGTCATCCAACCAAGCCTTAAGGAGATCAGAAAGAGAGAGTAAGAAGCCAATCAGATATGGGTATGCTACTTCATTAGTCACTAAGCGTTCCATTTATCTTGCTAAGGATTTATCACTTGAAGTAACTTTTTCATATGAAGAAGCAAGTATCAAAGCAGAATGGAAGGAGGCTATGGACGAAGAAATAGAAGCACTCCAAGAAAATGATACTTGGGAGCTAGTATGCAAGAAAGCATCAATGAAGGTAATTGGTTCTAGGTGGATTTATAAAATCAAAAGGAACTCAGATGGATCCATAAATAGGTACAACGCTAGGCTTGTGGCTAAGGGTTTTGCACAAACCCGAGGAGTAGACTATGAAGAAACTTTTTCACTAGTGGCTAAGATGCCAACCATCAGAGTATTGGTAAGTGTAGCTATATCTAGAAATTGGAATATGTATCAACTAGATGTGAAAAATGCCTTTCTCAATGGATGGATTTCAAAGGAGGTTTACATGGCTCAACCTCTTGGCTATGAAGATCCAAGCAAGGTAAATCATGTATGCAAGTTAAAGAAAGATCTTTACGGTTTGAAGCAGGCACCTAGGGCATGGAACCATAGGTTGAAAACCTATCTTCAAGACCAAGGATTCATGATGAGCAAGGCAGATTCTTCTCTGTTTATCAAGAGGAGTAATTCAAGAATGATATATTTATGTGTATATGTGCATGACATCATTCTTATAGGTAGTCATGCCAATGGCATCAAACAAATAAAAAACCAGATGATGCAAGAGTTTAAGATTAGTGACCTAGGGTTTTTGAAATATTTTCTTGGACTTGAGTTGGTATACACTAAACTGTGGAATCTACATCACTCAAAGGAAATATGTGCACAACATGTTAGAGAAGTTCCACTTGGAGGATGCAAAAGTAGTTAGCACCCCTATGGAGGTAAATCATAAATTAAGTGCTCATGAAGGTGATTTGCTTGAAGACATTGCAGGTAATCAAAGCATAGTTGGAAGTCTCGACTATGCAACATTAACAAGCATTGATATATGTTATGGAGTAAGTGTTCTAAGTCAATTCATGCATAAACCTAGAGCACCTCACTTGGAAGTTGCTAAAAGAATTTTGAAGTATCTTAAAGGTACTCAAAATCAAGGTCTTTACTGCCCATACACACCAGATTTGGACATAAAGTTGTACTTAGATACAGATTGGGCAGGATCTAAGGATGACGGAAGAAGTACTTCTGGCTATTTATCATTTGGAGGTCATAAGCCCATCTCATGGTCTTCTAAGAAGCAACCAACTGTTTCTCTATCTTCAAGAGAGGATCAATAGAGAGGATTAGCAAATGCTGCACAAGAAGCTATTTGGATTAGATTGCTTTACTCATATTTGGGACTTCACACTTATTCATCAATGATCTTTGGTGATGATACTAGTTCTTTGCATCTTGCAGCCAACCCCATTTATCATGCAAGAACTAAGCATATAGAAGTGCACTATCATTATGTTAGAGAGAAACTCTTGAGCACAGAGATTCAACTAGCATATGTATCTACAAATATGTAGTGTGCTGATTTGTTAACCAATGCACTTGATGGTACTAAACTTTGCAAGTTTAAAACCATGATTGGATTACAGGATATTCAAGAAGATTGATGAAGCAATGCAAGCCAAGATGTTTGGCTTGAGGGGGAGCTATTGGTGCAAACGTACAAGCCTACACATTTGGTTTAGCCTGCAAGACATTGTGTGGAAGCACTTGATGACTCAGAGTGTGAACTATAGCTTGTAACTACTTGATCATTTACCATTGTAAATCATTAAATCCTTGGAGAATATTGTAAAAGCTTATATCTCATGGAGTTAGGACAAATATTAGCTACAAATTCAAGATGAGGGAATGTCTCCTAAATCAGAGGAGTTACTCTTTTTTGGACCCAAGTTTGAATTCAAAATTCAAACTTATAAGAAATACTTATAAAAAGGACTTGTAAAACTTCTGTGGTTGTGACTCACTTTTAGAGCGCTCTCCTTGATCATTTGTAGGACTTGAGTAGCTCACACCATAGCTCACTTAGTTCATCATCACTGAGCATCATTATAATGTCAATGACTCTGTACAATCATGTGTTATAATACATATAGCTCATTGAACATCTCTCTCTACTTCTCTGCTATGACTACTTAGAACAGTCAACTTCTTCTCATCATATCTCATTGAATACTCATTCAGTTTGCATAATCTTTGGCTTGTTGGAACCAGTGTAAAGTATACTTTTTGTTACCAAAAGTTGAAGGGATTTGGTTCAGACATTGGGGAGAAATCATCTTCGAAGTGCTCACTGTCATCTACTCGTTAGTCCCTAAAAAGTCAGGGGTAAGATTTGATTTTCTAGGATGATTTCTCAAAGCATAGTTGATCATTTTAAATGATTCCACTTGCAATCATTAGCTAAATAAGCTAATGGAATTCCACCAAAAGAAATTTTTTCAATTGTTATTGTAGTGTGAGCTCTAAGTAAAAAAGCCAATAGGTGTATGGACTAAAATAGCAAGTTTTTCAAAACTAGCTATTCTTGAACTAGTCGATTTTGGATTAATTGTTTCAAGCATCAACTCCAAAGTACATAAGTACTTTATTCGTGATATTTGCAAGATAAAAGGGCCTACTTTATAACTCTAAATTGCATCAGGGTTGGTACAAGGCAGGTTTTAGCAGTACCACCTCACTTCCTTAAGGTATCCATCCATCTCTTCCAACAGTTTTGGGACTAAGTATAGGGCAGCTTTCACAGTGACTATTGAGTGTGTGTGGCTCAGATGCCTTATGGTTGATTTGGGTGTTCATCACTCTTCTACTACCACCATCTTCACTAAGAGTCAGAGCGCATTTCCAGTTGCGAGGAACCTTGTGTTCCATGCTCACACTAAGCACATTGAGGTGCATTATCATTATGTAAGGGAGAGGTTCTTTGCTCGGGAGATCAGCTTGGCATATGTGGCCACGCAAGAGAACATTGCAGACCTTTTCACAAAGGCTCTGCCTAGGGAGAAGTTTGAAGCTTTCCGTAAAGCTTTGGGCTTACTTCCTTTTGTGGATTGATTCCACATAGCTTGGCACTTCCTTATAAATGAGTGCCAGCTCCTTGTTCATTGCATCACTCCTAGGGGGGGATTTTTCGATATATTTAGGTAGTGATGTGTGCTAACACTCTAGGACCTCCGGGGCACATTTTTCCCTCTTAAAGAGATTTTTTTCCCCCGACTTGTATATATGCCCATTGTGCTAACAGGCTACTTATCTTTGTACATTCTAGTGGTAATACATTCAGTATTATGTGTTGTGCTTCAAGCTTCTTCTTCTTCCTTGTGCTATTTGCATGCTTCAGCATATGTCTAAATCCAACAAGAAGAAGTCGACGACTTTCTAGAAGAGGCAAAAAGCGACTGGAATGATTCTTTTCGAAACTGAGCTCTTTTCTTTTCATTTTTCTCCTTGGAAAGCTCATACCTCTCCAATAACTTTTGTATAGACTTAGAGTTAATGATGCAAAATTTCATTGCCTTCTCTCTGAAAACTACATCCATTTTTCTTTGCATTCCTTTACGTTGACGTTCATCGCCTACGAGACAAACATCTTCATCATCACTCCACAAGGGAGGTAT
>CM035409.1:106641649-106701649 GCA_020310875.1 Ceratopteris richardii | reverse complement strand
TGGATGGAAAGAAGGATATACTATCTCTACCTATACTTAACATTTTTGGCAATGATTATTACTTATTCGTTCGCTTGAAATGATTCCTAAACATACTTTGAGCTGAAAGTATGAAGATGGTTTGGAGATGGGAATCCAAGCCAAAATCAACACACTACATCCCACGACCCTCTTCTTTTGCACATGATGCCAAGAAACAGTTTCAGTCCATCACCAAGTCCATTTGTTTACAAGAAATGTGTCAATTACAACCACCATTCAAGCCCAATTCTCCTTTCAAAAGTCCCTTCACTAGTCTTTCTTCTCCTAATTTTCAGCACCCATCGACTTTTCAACGCCCTCCTCAATCCAATTTCTCACCAGTACCCAAGACAACCCCCTTACACCCTACCAAACCTCCAAACCTTCAAACTACAATGATGGATGCTCAACAAAAGAGGCCCCATATCACTTGCTGGCATTGTGGTAAGTTTGGTCATACGAAAGCTAAATCTAGGTTCCAAACTAATGACATGAAGCCTCTTGGAGCTCAAGTACACAACTGAAGTATTTTGATGGACATGCACCACAGTGAGCTCTCCTTCTCGAGAGATTCACAATGATATCCTCGGAGTAGAAAACTGAACTCCTTGGGCTACACACAGTACTCCGCACTGAGGCTGTAGAATTTGCAAAAAAACACAGTACACAAGGAGGATGAACACAGACTTCTTAGGTGTTGCAAATGTGGTCGAACTTACAGTTTGTGACTAACCTGGCCACTATATATTTTATTAAAGAACATATACAAAGAAGTGTCCGGTGCCCATTTTGCCTTTCACATGGACACTAATGGTAATAATCTATCTCTAAAGGCAAATATGGCCAAAGTAACTATGGGAGAAAAATAAAATATGATAAAGAATACTTGAGTGTAAGTATACAAACTATGCCTCCAACCTGATGGGCATGTTACATAGTATACAAGTGACTGTGTAAGATCATGAATCAAGTAACCCCCATCAAGTGACAACAGTGTCGAAAGCTATCTTGTGGTAGAGCTTTAGCCAAAGCATCTGTAGGATTATGTCGAGTGTGCACCTTCTCAAGAATAATGTGCTTAGTGGCTAAGCAATCCCTAATGAAGTGATACCTCACCTCAATGTGCTTGGTCTTTGCGTGATAGACCAGATTCTTAGCCAAAGCTATGGCATTCTGACTGTCACTGAGCAAACAAGGTACATGCTAAGGTAAACCCATATCCCAAGCAAGACGAGAAAGCCACAATGCTTCCTTACATTGCCTCACTTGCTAAAACATACTCTACTTTTGTTATGGAAATAACTGTACATTCTTGAAGACGAGATCTCCAAGAGATAGCACCTGCAACAAAATGAAAAATGTACCCTGATGTAGACTTACAATTGTCTACACAACTAGCATAGTCAAAATCCTTGTAACCAATAATGGATGTTTTCCCTCTACTTAAGCATAGACAGTTGTCCTTAGTGCCACTCGCATATCCCAAGTTTATCTTGACCACCTTCCAATGTTTCTTTCCAGGATTAGACATATATGTGCTCCCAACTCCCATTGCAAATGAAATGTCTATTCTCATAGCTACCATAGCATACATGAGACGACCATTAGCAGATTGATAGGGAATTTTGGTGATGAATTCCTTTTCCTCATCTGATTTGGGGCAATCATCCTTGCTTAATTTCACATATGTGGGTAAAGGTGTACTCAATGCCTTTCCACCCTGCATATTGAACCTTTGAAGTACTTTGGATAATTGCTCACTTTGAGACAATTATATGTATCTTTTACTCCTACCACAAGTAATGGGCATGCCAAGAATATGCTTGGCATCCCCCAAATCCTTCATATCAAATGTCTGACTCAACTTATTTTTGAGAATTGAAAAGTTATAAGAGGACTTCCCAGCAATCAACATATCATCAACATAAAGTATGAAGCATATCAAGCTGCCATCAGAGCATCTCTCTGTGTAAAGACAATGATCCTCATTGCTTCAAGAATAGCCTTGAGACTTCAAAAGAGTATCAAACTTTCGGTACCATTGTCTAGGGGACTCTTTAAGTCCATATAAGCTCTTGTTCAGCTTACAAACTAGAATTTCCTTGCCAAGAACTACATAACCCTTTAGTTGTTCCATATAGATCTCATTTGTGAGATCTCCATGAAAAAAAAAGTTTTCACATCCATTTGGACTAGCTCTAAGTCCTCCATTGCAACAAATCCAAGCACCATGTGCAGGGTAGTCATCTTGACCACTGAAGAGAAGATTTCCTTGAAATAAACACCATGTTGTTGCTTAAAACCTTTTGCAACAAGTCGTGCTTTATACTTTGGAGTAGCACTATTTAATGTGAATTTCAACGTATATACCCATTTACATGGTCAAGCTTTCCTATCCTTTTGCAAAGGTACTAAATCCAAGTACCATTCTTATGAATAGAATCCAACTCACTCTTCATGGCACGCTCCCACTTGACATGATCCTTTGTGTGCATAGCCTCTTAGTAGAAAGAAGGCTCACCAGAATCTGTTAGCATATCGAAATCTACACTTGGAACATATCTATCAGATGGATCTGAGACACGTGCATAGCATCTCAATGGTTGCTGAATAAGAACATGTGCAGACTGATCTGATTCAACATTCGCTTGAACGCCCTATGTGCATCATTTTTATGCATGCTAGCTCGAGGACTAGTATCCTCAAACACCATTCTTCTCACTTCAACATCCTTAATCGATTGTTTGCATCTTAGACTCATTGAAAATGATATCACTACTTCTGATCACTGATCATGCTTCAGGATCCCATAAGTGATATCCAAATTGTCCATCTCGACCATATCCAAGAAAAATGCATTTCTTTGACTTATGGTCCAACTTTTATCTAAGATTCTTGCCAATATGAACATATCCCCCCCCCCAAAAAAAAAACTCGAAGACGATCATAATATGGTTGCTCCCTTGTCCATAACCCTTGTGCCACTTTCAAACCTTTGGAAGTACTAGGTGAAATGTTAATCACATGAACTGTCGTCAATACGGCTTTTGCCCAAAAGCCTTGTGAGAGTTTGTAGAATGCAACATAGAAACTACTGTATCTTGAATAGTTTTATTCATCCTTTCAACTACACCATTCTATACTAGGGTATAAGGAGCTTTAAACTTTCTATGAATCCCTCTAGACTAACAAAAAAGGTGAATTCATGTGAGGTATACTCACCCCCATTATCTAAACATAAAGCCTAAAGCTTACTTCCTTTTTCAGTCTCAACTGAAGCACGGCATTTTCTGAAAGTAGGGAATACCTCATCCTTCGATTTTATAGGATATACCCAAACTTTTCTAGTAGCATCATCTATGAAAGTGACAAAGTAAAGAGAACCAGCTAAGGACCTAGTGGGCATAGGACCACACACATCTGTATGAATGAGATCTAAAGGCTGAATAGGAGAGTCAATGTGTGTTCTATGCACATGTTTGGTTTTCTTTCCCTATTGATAATGCTCACAAAATAAAAAATTAGAGAAAGATAACAGAGGTAATTAGCCAGAAGGAGAAAGATTTTCCATTCCAGTACGCGATATATGGCCCAAATGACAATGCCAAATACAAGCTATAGGTTGTTTAGTAATAGCTAATAAGTGTTCTTTCTATGATACAAATAAAGGATAAAGTGAGGAAACTTTGCTTTCTTTTGCAATAACCATATTTCCCTTTGAGATACAAAGGACTGAGCATAGAAGACCACCTTGTAACCAGGGTCATGAAGCTGACCAACTGACATCAAATTGTGTGATAAATAAGGTACATGGTGTACATTATGCATAGTAAATTTTGAACCATCAATGAACTACACAACCACATCTCCAATCCCCACAACCTCACACTGGTAAGAGTCACCAAGTCTCATCGTACCAAGAGAGTTTGCTTCATAATTAGAGATCCATTCTCTCTGTGGTGTCACATGGAAAGAAGCACCAAAATCTGGTAGCCACATGTGGGAAAGAGAATTATCCATAAGAGCCTCAATTGGCACAGTACTATCGAGTGTCAACACATCAACATCATCAGAAATAGCATTAATTTCTTCAATCTTCATAGTCAAAGTAGATGGTGCACATCACTGTTTAACATGCCCATTAACATTCTATCCTTTACCTTTAGCATTCTTTAATGCATAACTGTCTTTCTTCATGTGTTCTTTCTTATGAAAATAATGGCATTTGATATCCCTCTTCCTTGATATGCTTGTACTCTTATTCCTTTGAGCATTCTTTTCCTTGTTCTTGCTCTTGCCACATTGCATATTCTTTCCTTGATAAATATCATGAACATTATATGCATCTCTGCTCTGAGTGCCAACCATAAATTTTCTAAGAATCTCCTCATTCAAGAGTGCTCCACATATGTCATCATAGATGAGTTTACCACCAAGTGCACTATTGCTAATAGCTGTGCAAAACGTATCCCATGATGATGGCAAGGTGTATAACAACAAATATTGCTTTCATTTCATTATCCATATCCATTTGTTGAGCTTGTAACTAGGAGAATATAGCGTCAAACTCATTTAGATGAGCCGCAACACTATCTGTGTCCGTCATGCAAAGTTCATATAATTTTCTCATCAGATACACTTTATTTGATGCCGTCTCTCTTTCATATGTATTCCATAATGTCTTCCAAAGCTCCTCTACACTTTCACAGTCTAATACTATAAAGTAAACATTCATCTGCTAGGTGCAAGCTAACGGTAGACTTGGCCATTTCATCTAACTCATCCAATCATCTTCATACATGTTAGTAGGCTTCTTTGAAATCCCATTTACGGGCTTCTAATGCCTCCTTTGAATCAGTACATCTTTTATCTTATTCTTCCATAGAGCAAAGTTTGTGCCATCAAATATTTGGATCTCAAAATGGTCTTTTCCCTACAAGTTATAACTTCTACCAGGTGTGCCTGAGACCTTTGATGCCATAATGGTAGAGAACCGAATAGAATGATAATGGAGCTAAAAGAGTCCAAATACCAACAAATAAGTGTATCAAGGAGTAAATCGACAACTATATAGTTGGCAAAAGAAAAAATCTGGAAACAATTTGCCCGAGTATCCTCTACAAAATGAGGATATGACCAGTGTCAAAATATCATAAAACTACAAGTACTGACATGTTTACCTACATAGTGAATCATTGACTCCACTAGATATAATCAGTTACCCAATAGAAGCCAACTAGGTTTATGGAGCACCTATGAACAACTATCATACATCTCCTTTGGGGAGGCAAGGTAAGTCTTCCACCTGCATCACCAAAGAGATCCTGACATCTCCGTGTTTCCTAGTTACAAAAACTTCACCACAATTCTCCTTATCAAATGTAAAAGGCTTTATGCAAAAAAATGTAACCGCTATATCAATGACCACATGGACGTACATAAGTGGTATCCACAGAAGCGTACTTGGTTTGTATATGCTCCATATATGTAGTAAAATGACACTAAAAGGGTGAATGCACAACCCAAAAACTAGCCAACAACACTTGTAAGTGTGTCCATTCTGATGTTTTAGGCTCAAAAACCTGCATAAATTTTCAACGGCTGCTCCCACCAAAATTAAGAAACCTTTCGAGAAACCTATAGTTTTACGAGTGTGGCTAAAAACATGACCCCAAAGTTTTATATTTATTGTACCAGAAGTACAAAGAATAATCATCTTGATTTTTTTGGACCTGTGTGAAGAGAACTATATGCAAGAGTACTCCAAAATGGCTCCAAAAGACACCCCAAAAATGCTTCAAAAATAGGCTTTGAAAGCAAAGAATGAAGCTTTGATGGACCAAAACATGTTCAAGGTAATGTTAACCTTAGTCTTTCCCCTTCTTCATACACCACAAGAGTGTAGCTTAGTGGCAAGAGATTACCACGGTTAAGCCAGCTCCAGGGGGGGGACAGTATTGGGATGGCTGACCTCCTAGGAATTAACGGGAACCTCTATCTTTCTTGATCGTTGAGGTCCTCCCTCGACCATATCCAATGGCACCAATGGTGTCTTCATTGACTCCAATGACAAGGTCTATGCCTTGGTTGTGGCCTTAATTGTAAGCCTTGGAGAAAACCTTGAGTGGGTGCGTGGGTGCTCATTTCCCTTGCACAAAAGGAACAAATCTTTTGCATGGAAATGCCTTGATACTAGTGAAGTATTTCGATGGAAATGCACCACAGTGCCACTCTCCTTCTTGAGAGCTCCATGACGATATCCTCAGAGTAGAAAAATCAACTCCTAGGGCTGCACACGGTATTCTGCATAGAGGCTATAGAATATGTAGAAAAACACAGTACACAGGGAGCACGAACACAAAATTCTTAGGTGTTGCAAATGCACTCGAACATATAGTCTATGAGTGACTATGCCATTATAGTTTTTATTAAAGAACGTTTACAAAGAAGTGTCCGATGGCCATTTGACCTTGACATGGACACTAACAATAACAACAACATGGAGGTGGTTCTTGAAGATATTCCACCTGATTGGACCAAAGAAGCACTAGAAAAAGATTTAAATACCTTGGGTAGCAGGATTTCTATTCATTTTTTACTTTGCATGCAAGGTACTATTATTGGTAAATTTGTTAATATTTTACATGATGATGGTAGTTCGCATGATTTATTTCTCATACACTAGTGCACGATCTCCAATTAAACCAACTTCCTTCTATGCATAAAGTGAAAGCTTCATTTCAATGACATGGATATAATGTTATAAGTGAAGTGTATAACGTTCAGATTTGTATATGTTCATACATAGATGAATTCACATTCTCCATTGCTCTCCAATCCTATGCTATTATACTTGGTATGCCTTTGTGTAATCATTATAATCCATGTACTGATTACCACACACACACACAATTAGTTTTAAGTTTGACAATCAAGATATTTGTTTGTTTCCAATGCATGATTTCCAACCATTTCCATTAATTAGTCATACTCAAGTAAAACCTGCATTTAGGGAAGGCTAGAAATCATTTATTTTTTTTGTCAATAACATAGTTGATTATACACATACACTTCCTAATGCACACAAATCATTTGTGGATTCCTATAAAGATTGGTTTATGGCTGATTTTCCTTCTAAAGTACCACCTTCTAGGGAATCTCTTGACCATAGTATAGAATTAATTCTTCGTAGTTCTCCTCCCCATAAAGCACTTTATAGGCATGGACCTTTACATGAACAAGAAATAGCTAATCAAGTTGAAGATTTACTCCACAATGGACTTATAAAGCCTAGTTCTTCTCCCTTTGGAGCACCTGTTCTTTTAGAAGAGAAGAAGAACAAGAATTAGAAGATGTGCTTGACTATAGAGCAATCAATAAGGTCACAATTAAAAATAGATATCTTATTCCTAAGATAGATGATTTGCTAGATAAACTTTGTGGAGCTCATGTTTTTAGCAAAATTAATCTTAAATCTGGTTATCATGAGATACACATGACACAAAATAAAATTTATAGGACTACTTTTAGAACTCAAGTTGGTTACTTTCAATTCATGGTAATGCCTTTTCGACTCACCAATGCACCTGCTACATTTGCACAGATGATTAAAATTTTTCTTGATTACCAAGCTTTTGTTCTTGTTTTCTTGATGACGTACTTGTCTATAGTGAGAATGATAGTGACCATGAAAATCATTTAGCAACTGTCTTTTATTTGTTATGCAAAAAAAAACTTTATGCCAACCTTGAAAAGAGTTATTTCTTCCAAAAAAAATTAGAGTATTTAGGACATATTTTTTCTAGTCAAGGTGTTCATCTAGATCCAAAGAAAATTAAAGTAATTGAAGAATGGCTTGTACCTCAATGTGTGAATGATGTGCACTCTTTTCTAGGGTTATCTAGTTTCTATAGAAAGTTTGTAAAAGGTTTTTCTTATTTAGAACTTCCGCTCACATTATTATTCATGAAAAAGCTAAAATTTGTGTGCGGATTAGCACATAACAATCTTTTGAAAAAATCAAACATGCACTTGTTTAGCAATTACTAGATTTTCCACAACCTTTCAATGTAGTTACATATGCTACTGATTTAGGTATAGGTGTTGTATTTATGCAAAATGATCATCCCATTGCATTTGAAAGTAGGAAACTTAAACCTTCTAAAAAGAATTATAGAACATATGATAAGGAAAATTTAACCATTGTGCATGCTTCAAAAATTTGGAAACAATACCTCATGGGTTCTGAAGTTCTAATCAAAATAGATCAACCAGATATTAAGCATTTATCAGATCAACCAGTGATTTTTGACATATACATTAAATGAGCTTCATTCATACAAAATTTTCAGCCTATGATTCAATATCAACCTAGCAAAGCTAATGTTGTAGCTGATGCCCTTGGTCGTTTCCGATCCCCACAAACAAATAGTTTTTCAATCAATAATATTTCAGCTATTCATATTCATTTGTTTCATGACATGATTACTACTTATGCATCTGATTTGTATTTTTCAAAAACATAGAATGTTTTCAATAATTCTATACAAGATCGCTAAACGTTTTGTAATGGATTCTTATATTTCCAACAGAAGTTAAGCATCACACAAGGTTTTAAAGAATTTGTTATGAAAGAGATGTATGAACCACAATATATGGGCCATAGGGGCGTACAAAGTACTATTTCTATGTGTAAAAAAATTTTCTTTTGGCCAAATATGAAAAAGGATATTGCACAATATGTTTCCCATTGCATTTTGTTTCAACGTGTGAAATGAAATCATGGTAAAGCATTCGGGCCAGTTCCCATACCTAATGGACCATGGGAACAAATTTCTAAGGATTTTATTAATCATCTTCCTACAAATTCATCTCATAATGATATGATTTGGATAATTGTTGATAGGTTTAATAAACCAACATATTTAAATCCTTGTAAAAAGAATCTTTTTGCACCTCAGCTTCTCATTCTTTTAAATAGAGGTGTTCCTTTTTGTAATCACTTTTGGGTTGCAATATTTCAAAATTTAGGCTCCAAAACAGACTAGTACTATCTAGATTTATTGCATTGTTATGCTTTAGATCATGCAAGTAATTGGGATGAGAAACTTCCTTTACTCCAATTTGCATATAATAACACCACCCATACCACTACTAGATGTGTACCATATGAAATTGTTTATGGTAAAAATCTTCCCACTCCCATGTCTATCACTCAAATTGATATACCTATGCCCGATTCTTTTGCACAATATCATATTTCTACACTTCATGAGGTTCAGGAGCACATTAAAAAGAGTCAAGACTATTAGCATATCGACAGTCACTTGACTGTCGGTATGAGCGTTTAAAAGGGATCATCGGGATGTTTCACGACCGCGAATATGCACATTGGTATAAGCATTAGTATAGGTGCTGGTAAAAGCGTTAGTAATCCCCAAGAAATTATCGATGCTCATATTGATAGCTATACTGATGCCTATACTGAGGTCATGTTTAAAACATACCGGGAACCCAAAAACAAAAATCAACATTTTGTGCATGTTTGACATTGAGTACTACTTGCTTCTATCGAACTTGCGCACACGAATCGAATTGTGACCTGCATTGTCTTGCACACACACACACACATATCTCTCTCTAAACACACATTCTCTCTCTCTCTAGATCTCGCACCTTGGTAAGTGGCACGCGTACTCTTACCCTTTGTCTTTCTCTATGCTTTATGTTTTATAATTTTTCTTCTCTTTGATTTTGTAGAAGTGTTTCGGCATCGATTCTTTGGAATTCGATGATAGATGCCATACATTACGCTTTGATGACAACGATCCAAAAGAGGGACATACATGTAAGTGATTGTTTTATTCTCTATTGATAGAGAGAGAGATAGAGAGATAGAAAGAGAGAGAGAGAGAAAGATAGAGAGAGAGAAAGATAGAGAGAGATAAAGAGAGATGAAAGAGAGGAAGATAGAGAAAGAAATAAAGAGAGATGAAAGCGAGAAAGATAGAGAGAGAGAGAGATAAAGAGAGATAAAAAAGAGAAAGATAGAGAGAGAGATAAAGAAAGAGAGATATAAAAATACATACACACACATACACACATGCATATACACACACACATATACACACATGCATACACATACATATGCATACATACATACACACATATACACACATGCATGCATACATACACACACATGTACACACATGCATACATATACACACACGCATACATACACACACATGTACACACATGCATACCACACACATATACACACATTCATACATACACACATATATACATGCACACATATACACACACATACATACACACACATATACACACATGCATACATACACACATACACATATGCACACATCCATACATACACACACACATGTACACACATGCATACATACATACACACATGTACACACATGCATACATACACACATATACACATGCATGCATACATACACACACATGCATACATACATACACACACACATACATACACACACATGTACACACATGCATACATGCACACACACATGTACACACATGCATACATACACACACTAAATATATGTAATTAAATATAGAAAATTAGGATTTTAAGTTTTATTTTCACATCAAACATATAAAAATAGGATTGGCGGTTTTAGGCAATACACATGCATACAGATATACTCATACACATATATATATAAACACACACACACACACACACACACACACACATATATATATATATATATATATATATATATATATATATATATATATATATATATATATATATATATATATATATATATATATATATATATATATATATATATATATATATATACACATGCATACACACATATACATATTTTAGGTCTAGCTCTTTAGGATTAGGGTTTTAGGGTTTTTACATACATATAATTCAATTAAACTTATATACACAAAAAATAAAGAAAACATTAAGAAAAAAATTTGAATATGTAAATAAATATATATATGAAATAGGATAATTGTATAGATAAATAAATATGAAAAGAGCTAGTGGTTTAAATAAATAAATTAAATATATTAAAATAGGATTTTAAGGTTTTTTTATCAAATTAAATATATATACACATACACATACACATATACATACATACATACACACACACACACACACACACACATATATATATATATATATATATATATATATATATATATATATATATATATATATATATATATATATATATATATATATATATATATATATATATATATATATATATATATATATATATATATATATATATATATATATATATATATATATATATATCCACATATACACATACACATATATATCCACATGCATACACACATATACATGTTTTAGGTCTAGGTCTTTACGATCAAGGTTTTAGGGTTTTTACACATGCATAACATATATACACACATACACATATAATACATATACATATATACATGTATATACATATGCATACACAAATATACATATTTTAGGTCTAGTTCTTTAGGATTAGGGTTTTAGGGTTTTTACATACATATAATAGGATATTTTTGAAGATATTTAGAAGAATATTTAGAAGATAGTATTTTAGTTAGTTTTTGTAAAAACAATAGATCGCTTTCGAAAGTGATGTTTTCGTAAAAATAGTAGATTGCTTGAAAAGAAAGGATTTTGTAAATAAAGCAAATTTTCATAAATGCACACTTTTTGAAGTGCCACCCTCATGTAACTTTTATTCAGGACGTAATAAAAAATACCTATAAATACACATGCTCTGATAGAATCCTCCATCAGAGTATGTGGGGGGAGATTGTACCCAATCTACTCTGTAGTCTCCTGTCTCTCTCTATTCTGTGTACACTTTTGTGAGATTTCGTTTCTCTACTTCCTCTGCATATGTGCATCTGGGGATCCGATCAATAATATGTGTGTGTATGTATGTATGCATATGCATGTGTGTATGTATATGTGTGTGTGTTTACATGTGTTTATGAAATGTGTGTATGCATGTGGACAGAATATGTATGTGAGTGTGTGTGTGTGTATATGTGTGTGTCTATGTGTATATGTATATATGTGCATATGTGTGAAAATATGTGTGTATGAATATGTTTGTGTGTATGTATATGTGTCTCTCTTATATATGTATGAATGTGTGTATGTATGTGTGTATGTATGTGTATGTGTGTGTACACATGTGTATGTATGTGTATGCATGTGTATGCTTGTGAGAGTGTATGTAATATATGCATATGTATGTGTATGTATATGTGTATGTATGTGTGTGTACATATGTGTGTGTATGTATGTATGCATATGTGTATATGTGTGTGTGTATGTATGTATGCAGATGCATGTGTGTATATGTATGCATGCATATACATGAGTATGTGTGTGTGTGTATGTATCTCTATCTCTCTCTTTCTCTCTCTCTTTCATCTCTCTCTTTCTCTCACTCTCTCTCTCTATCTATCTATCTATCTATCTATCTCTTTTTCTAATAAAGAACAAATCAATCACTTATATCTATGTGTGTGTATGTATCTCTATCTTTCTCTACTTTTCTTTATCTTTCATATCTCTTTCTCTCTTTCATTCTCTCTCTCTTTCATCTCTCTCTCTCTCTCATCTCTCTCTCCCTCTCTCTCTCTCTCTCTCTCTCTCTATATATATATATATATATATATATATATATGTATATATATATATATATATATATATATATATATATATATATATATATATATATATATATATATATATATATATATATATATATATATATATATATATATATATATATTTCTAATAGAGAACAAAACAATCACTTACATCGATGTAATTCTTGTGATCGCTGTCGCCAAAGCCAATCAATGTCATCTCTCACCAAATTCAAAAGAACGGATGCCAAAAAGCTCCTCGAAAACCAAAGAAAAGAGAAATTAGAAAATAGAAAACATAGAGAAAGAGAAAGAGTGAAAGAGTATGTGCATCACTTACCAAGATGAGACATTTAGAGAGAGAGATGTGTGTGTAGAGAGAGAGATATGTGTGTGCACAAGATGATCACCATGCAGGTCGACGAGCACAATGTACATGCGCACACAAACTCAACACTTGTAGTACGGAGTTCAAAATAGTACCTAATGTCAACTTTTTGCTCTCAGGTCTGGTTATGTTAAAATGTGTCATCCGTATAGGCACTAGTATAAACATCGATATAGGCACCGGTATGAGCGTCAATATTTCCAACAATTTACGGACACTTATACTAATGGCTACACGGGCACCAATATTTTTTCGATGCATATATTGGCATAAACTTTCTTAGAGTTATACAGACAGTCAAGTGACCATTGGTATGCTTAACATGATCTTTCCATGCATTTCCAATAGTCATACCGATGTCGGTGCATGACCCTCGGTATAGCTAGCGTCGGTATGCCCCTCATATGTTGTAGCGTGTGTGTAGGCTGGAGGATTTCTTCCATCTTTTTCTGGAGTGCTTTTATGCCAAGAGTGTTCACATCTTTCTCAACAAGATCAGGACTTCAATAAAATTCACTCCCTGGGTATCAAAGGAGATACTAATTGGTTGTTGTAATAACATGGACTTATCTCTTTGGAATATTTGGAGAAGGTACTTCCTATGCAATGCATGGATGAGTATAAACCAGTTTGTATTTAACTCACGCAAAAATGATTATTTGTATTCCCTCAAATGTATCTTACATAGGATTGGAGTTGAGAGCACCATAATAGATGGAGAGAAATCTTCCTTTTCTTATACTATAGGGATAATCGTTTTTTTTCCTTGTAATCATCGTAATTCTATCCTTCGTTTTAATCAGTTTTCCTTTTGTTTCAAAAAAGGGCATTTGACACTATTCGCTTGTTCTTTTAGTGATGAATAAACAACAGAAACATCTGCGACGCGCTCAAAAACCCAATTGAGACAAGAAAACAAGCTGCTTGAGGGTGTTAATAGTTAACATCTCTGGATCCCCCAAATTTGGTGAGCTACTGACATACCAGCAACGCGGATGGCGGCTCTCCTGGATTTGGAGGCTGCCCTGAAACCATTTTCAGAATTCTACGTGCTCAAGCTGGCAACTACGCCGTGATCCATAACTCAGCTTCTAATCAATCATTGTATTCCACGTATTGAAGGTACTTTTTGCATTAGAATGCATTATGCTGCGCAGCATTCGTTCTACATCGGCTGCTGCACTGCTTGCCTCCATCTATGGATCAACTGAGCATGAGACCTTGGCTTAGTCGTAGCAGCACTCCTGTGATACCATCAGAGGGCGTCCGTGCTTTATCTCGCTATCGCCCTATCGCCCCCAAGCCTCCTGTACCGTGTGATTCTGA
The DNA here is from genome assembly GCA_020310875.1 of Ceratopteris richardii. NCBI lineage: Eukaryota > Viridiplantae > Streptophyta > Polypodiopsida > Polypodiales > Pteridaceae > Ceratopteris > Ceratopteris richardii. The sequence goes on along the minus strand of CM035409.1, from coordinate 106,687,227 downwards.
ATCCTCCTCAATTATCAACTTTCAGAATATCTCCGTTTGTCCCGTCACGTCTGCACTCACCCATGTTGCATCGCTCGTCCCAAAGCATCAAAGTATTAAGAAAGGTCGCAAGAGGCGAAATAAGAATTCTCAGACGCATACGCCTGCTTTGAAGCGTCTAGCGATGCTCTCTTCAAGCTCGGCCCGTGAGAGACGCGAGGACCTGAGTGGGTTTCGCCGTGGACGTGCTGCAGACAGTTTCTCCATGATTTTTCAGCAAGATGCAGAATTTATGGAGAGGGCAGCGGCCAGCGCGTCCCTGTCTGTACTTCCTCCTTTGGATAGCGCGTCCCTGTCTGTACTTCCTCCTTTGGATAGAAAAGGGAAAACAATACAGAACGATAAGTTTTTCAGTGCGGGAGATACATTTAATGTCGATGATCGCAGCGATGCTTTGGGTTCATGCGTACTGAATATGGGCACCAGCTTAAAGCACAATGCAAGTTGTGAAATACAGTTCCTTAAGGCGCTCCAGACGAGTCGTTTTGATGAAGAAGAATGCGAAGAACGTAAGGATGATGTGAGAAGAAAGTCCATCGCACTCAGTTTCTCACCTATTCATATAGAGCCTTCATTGATCTCGTCGAACATAAATCAACCTTGCACCAGCATAGCATGTGTAGAGAGGATCTACGGCGCCTGCTTGGAGCCTGTAATGCTCATAGATGATGTGACCATGAGAATCCTGTGGGCTAATTTCGGCTATTGGGAAGCCTGTAAAGGCACAGTTAATGCTGACATGCTGTGGGAGCCTTCCCGATTTGCGCAGTTTCAAGTACGCCTTGAAGGGCAGTCGAAGTTTATTCCGGCCACTTTATGGAGATTATCGGGGAAGTCGGCCATGAATGCTCATGGTTGTGAGTTTCACAGATCTCCACTATTGCGGACAAATGCTCTTAGAAATGACAAAGTACTCTCGGACTTGCTCTACTCTTCCGAGCAACACAGCTGCTGCAACAATGTCCTTGGACGCACAGATATTGGTTGCTCGAGGATCATCGTCCCCGAGCCAAGACGTCCAGTGTGCTCAACGATAAGTGTTGAGAGCATAACCGGGATTTCGAACGCCAAGGATGAATTGAAGTACAGTTCGGAGCATGTTGAGTCGCAATTGGAAGAGAGTAATCTACCAGGGCTCATTGCCGATGTACTGAATGTTGTGAGGGGGGTGAATACAGCCTATAAGGCTATGGTTGGACAACCTGAATGTCCATGGCTTATGTCAACCGTGCATAGCTGCTCACCAACTATTGCTGGGGCGGTGCTGCTTTCATCTAATGTGGACATTCCAACGTCGGCTTCGTCTTTTTCCGGAAGAGTGAATGTCCAATGGACAAGAAGGAACTCCGGCCAGCGCACATCCATGACACTACCATGCGACGTTACAGCCTTCGAGGCAGATGACTCCGGAAGGATGCTGGCATGGCAATTCGACATCCATGCTGGCCTAGGCCTCACGTGTCCTGCGTGAAGTGCCCACATAGTTCCCATGAGCTATTACATGTGACCTGCACAATGTAAGCGCAGAGCTTTAGACCGCGCAGGATCAATGGAGAATCGGACATGGATCATCCAATCTCATGGGAGAGACAGAGCAGGATCAACGGAGGTAAGTCATGCTAAATGCAGAACCTATGGAACTGCTTTAGACAGCGCAGGATTGAGGGAGAGCTGGAGATGGGCAATCCACTAATGGCTCTCATGAAAGAAAGAAACTGGGCAGGTTGAACGGAGATGACTCTTCTGGTTCTCTTCAAAGGAGTCTGCTTGATGACCATTCGCACATTCACATCTTGTGGCGGGAGGCTTAGATACTCAGAAGCTGCCCCCGTCTGATGCTGAATCGATGGACGTTTCCACTGTTCGTCTACTGTTGAGAAGATCGAAAGAGCTTTCCAAACCAATTGCCAAAAAAACATCAGCAAAGTAGCAAAGTGTACATATTTGCAGGTCATTGAGTTGTAAAGAAGTGAGTACGATATTTTATTTTTCTAGATATTTACGTCCTTACACAAGTGAAGGAACTGATTCAGAATAGGACGGATTGAAATCTTTTTCATGTAAGTATAAAATGGGGTGGACTTATGCATTTCAATGGTGGATTGTATGCGTGCGATAAAAAAAAGTTATTAGTTCCGATTTTAAATTTAATTTATTACTCTTCTAGATATTCAGTTTTAAGCCCTTTAATTGAGTTCATATTAAATCGAGCCCTTTGGTACATGTATTAAGTTTTTGAATAGGTTAAATTAGTGATGACATAACACTGCAAAGATGTCCAAAATGATTATTTAAGATCTATAAACTTGTCCAACGATGCAGATTTCTTTCGTTCTTGGTTTGTTGAATTCCTCGGCGCTACTAAATGATATCGTATTGATTGAAATATATCGTGTCGAAGGGATTAAAAACATAATGTATGCATCGTTTGTTTACTTGCGCTTGCATGCCAAAGAGATTTCGTGGTTTTTTTTACTTAGATAAAAAGCAAAGATAAAACATATCCATTGGTTTGTAAAAATGTTTCCATAAAGGATGATTTCTATGCCCATCCCAAACTCCCTTGATCCTTTGTTTGCTTTACAACCGATTTCACATGTTTTTGCATGTAAACAATCACAAATGTGTGAAAATATAGTAAATACAATCTGTCAACTCTAGTAATGTTAAACATGATAACAAGATGCAATTGATTCAACAATGATATGAATGTTCCATGTAATCATTTGTAGTAACCCCATCATAAGGAACATAAGTGACACATTCATTATGTATTATATATGTGAACCATAGTTTATGCTTATATATATGGAGTGTGTTTGAACCCTTATGCATTCAATTGCATACATGTTAGCTCTCCAATGGATTCAACTTTCAAACTGGACATGATGCAAGACAAAGCTATCGAAGAATATGAAGAGGAAAAATAATGGGTTCTAGTCCTAGCAATAGAGTTTATATAAAGCCACACCATAAAGGGTGGTGGTTAGAGTTTGCCTAAGGTATCGTTGGACTAAAGACTTGTCTTCACGCATCTATTTATATATATGTATAATTTTGTTAAATTAAATGTGCATGCGAACGCATGGGTTTCTAGTGTGAAACCAAACCTATTTCTAAAGAATCAAAGTAAAACAAAGGATATAATAGTAAAGCAATGAGTGAAAGATACGAACGGAAATAGCATTCACATATGAAATCAATACGCAAACCAAAACAGAAGCGTGCATTGGACGCAAAGTTAACGAACTATTAATAGCGGGAAAAACAATGCTATTTTAAAGAATAATCGGGAAATCACTAAACATAAACATTACGGCCTCTAAATTAAGCCGACATGCAAATACGAAGGCCTATTTATATAGCACATTCATGTATCTATAAAGAAAAGAAGAGAAGATTGCAAGGTCGTGGACCCTACTGCGGATTCTGTCTCTAGCACCTTCTTGACAACATCATCCAAACACCATCTCTTTCATGTACAAATATCTCATCATAGATGCATGGATGATGGAACGCCTCTTTGAAGACACCGTACACTAATTCTTCAATCAGGCTTGATGACTCTTCATCTTTCTAAGGCTGAAGCCTCTTTGAAGACACCGTACACTAACTCTTCAATCAGACTTGATGACTCTTCATCTTTCCAAGGCTGAAGCAGGCGTGCGATTTTTGTAGTCGTAGTTTCTCTGAACTTCATAATGCTTGTTTGCGGCCAGGCTGCCCTTCATCATACTACTTCATCTCTTGTGTTTCGTATATATCGCAGTTGCTATGCGCCATGCTATTAGCTTTCAAATTACTTAGCGCATACAAGATATCTAAGGAGGCCATATATCGAGGAGGGGGGTGGGGTTTGCAAGACTTTGGACATCGGATAAAATTGGCACAATACAGAGAAGGTTAACATGGCCTTGCGTTTTCTCTGCACCTCTGGAGATCCTTCATCTCATGAATGGCGTAGCTTGCTCTCAAATCTACCTCCTATTTCATCTGCTAAGTTGGCAACTTCTCTTCAATTGGAAAGATGATCAAGCATATGTCTGCCGTTTGAGAGTTCTTGGTCTTCAGGATCATGTTTTTATTTGTGCGAAGAAATTGGGCATGTGTCTCTACTGTCTCATAATTGTCGGAAGGCAGAGTTGTCATTGCATATAGGACGAAATTCATCATTGTTGTCAGAATCGCATAGAAGTTGTGTCTTTAGGTAATATCTAATGGGTGCGCATGGATTAATCGTGGTTGATGTTGTCAGAATTTGAGTGCTGGATGAATATAATCAGAGCAAAGAGTGGAAATGGAGCATAACTAGATGTATGTGGAAACCGATTATGATCGGATGGATCAATGGAGAAAATAAATTAAGTAAATCTGTGGTCAAGCGCCTATGTTGTCATCATGAGTGTCGTTAGGTGCATCTGTCCTAATTCAGAGCATCATCTGCGTGCATCAAGTATGTTCAGATTCTCTTCCGTAGCAGCAAAGGCTAATCTTTTGTTGTGAGATTGCGCAGAAGACTGCTGTAGAGGTTAACCTCAAGAAAGCAAAGATTTGACGGAGCACTCCCAAATTCTACACTTCTTCAGTTATGGTTTATTTGTGCAATTTATGATGTGCAAACTTTCTTTGTAATCATGTTGTTGCAGGAAATGCTGGAAAGGAGGAAGGTGGCCTATGTGGAGAAGATGAGAAATCCAATTTTTAGCGTGACATCAAGAAGTGTTTTGTTCACAAATTATGCGCATGGAAATAACGATGTCAGATTTCATATATCGTAATCCATTAAGTTATATACAAGAGATATACCATTGAACGCGGACTCATAAAGAGAAGAATGGCACAAAAGGTGGAGAGCTTGAAACGGTACTGCACTCTTAACGAAATATAAGTAATAACCATCGTGGTCGTATGGATTGTTCGAGCACAGGGCAGGAGAAGTTTTGCAGATGTGATCTAGGAGAGGATTTTGACAATGTAAAAGTGCCGTCATGATGGATATCACCAGTGACCATATTGACGCATACACAGATGCTACAAATGCATACAATAGAGCACAATGAACCAGAAAAGGAGACATAGACTGAGATGAGGCGTTTGCTTAGAGCAAGATGTAACGAATCATTCAGATTCTAGATGGGTCACTAGAGTTCTGACACGTCAAAGTGCTATTACACGAGATCCACCAAGGAGGACAATAATTGATTAATCATTGATGAGCTGAAAAAGAGACATATGTTGGATGTTAACGATCAATTATTCATTGATGAGCAGAAGGAACACTTGGACGACTCACTTCAAAAGTGTGAAGAGCAGATGCCACACACAATATTGGACCTTGAAAGAGGCAAGTTTGAGAGTCCGCACAACTTTGAATGAAATAATCTATAATAGCGACTGTAATCAGAGATGAAGAAGGGGCTTGGCTTATAGAGCTGGAGATGAAGTTCATGATGGTGATGACGTAGTCAACATGAAAGAGTTGACCTTGCAAGAATCTTCTATCTACATTTTAGGAGATCTAGAAGAATGCTCGATGAGGATGTGATTGGGAGTGTGATTGAGAGTGAGAGTGTGATTGAGAATGAGAATGAGATTACAATTATTATTGTATAATCACATGATTATGATTGTGATTCACATTGAGATTGAGAGTGAGAGTGTGATTGAGAGTGTGAGTGTGAATGAGATTGTGATAGCTCGGGGGTGGTCGGGAGGTAGAGGCTTCGTCAAAAAGCTATTTTCCAAAGCTATTGTATCACGAAGGATGAGGCTTTATACGAAAGCTACTGATTACATATGGAATTATGACATTTAATTCATCAAGATAAGTTACTATCTTGTATTTGATTTTTTTTTTTATTTCATTTGACCCGAATTTATTTATTGCCATGTTCGAGTATTCATGAAACTAATATTTAGATATTTCTTTTGTATCTTTGCTTGTTCATCGTTATGGTCATGATGAGGAACGCTACATCATTAAAACATTCATGGAATTCAATCACTGAATTTTGCAATCAAAACATTTAATGATATTTTGAATAATATAATGCAAATAAGTGATCGAAATGGGACATAAGTGATGGTTCTTTCATCCATTGATTTTCTATCCTAAATTGAATTTTTTTTTCACTATGTCTAGGATAGGATATTGTAGCCATATTTTTGTTTTTGTTAGATTATAAGTCAATATTTTCTCAAATATTATAATTCCTGAATTTTTTTGCCAGTAATGATGAGTTTTTAATAATAATTAAGGGTCATGAGAATAGTTCTTTTCACCGGTTTTAGAACTCTTTCTTAAAAAAACTATGCATTTTTCATTTTGATCATGTTGTTAATCTAATCGAGTTTTAGTTAATTTTTTGCATGACCTTAAATGGGCCATAATATCATGTTCTTAATTTTACATTAATGTGATTTTTTAAGTAATTTTGTAATAATGCATAATCGTACCAAGTCATTTTCATTGAACTAATTTGAAGTTCCTTTCTTTTCTTAACATTTTATGTGTATCTCTCTTGACTTTTCGTGAATGTTTTGTGAATTCCTCGAATTAATTGTATATGAGCCCTATATATATAGAATTTACCATAGAAATAATACATTGAGCCAAAATCATTTGATATAGTATTTCCTTAACCTATAGAACTTTGAAAGGTGCACATCCAATAGCACTTTTTGGTGATTAGTATGTCTTCATCTCATTTTTTAGGATTATCTATAGAATGAAAATAAATTCTAATTTCTGTCCTTAATTGTTGTACTTTTACTATTTCCTTGAACATCAAATGCAAAACCCAAATCCACTTGTGATCTTAAATATGTAGAAAAAAGAGATTACGAAATGAGTTTCATGATATAAGAATGTAATTTTAAGAAAACCATGATGTAGAAAAATATATTTGATAAATATTTTCTCAGCTTAAGGTGAATGTTCATATATTTAGGTAGTGATGTGTCTGAACACACTAGGAATGCGGGGGCACTTCTTTCCCCTCTTTAAGAGGTTTTTTTCCTCGACTTTTATATACACCTATATCTCTACTAGGTTACTAATCTTTGTACATTCTAGTGGTAATACACTCATCATTTTTTGTTGTGCTCCAAGCTTCTTCTGCTTCTTCCTTGTGCTCTTCACATGCTTTTGCAAACCTGGAACTCCAAGAATCGGTATCAGAGTAGGTCGGCCATTCATCTAGGGCATCGTCAACACTGGTCCCATCACAATCTCAGAATTTTTGTGTATCTCTCTTGAGTAAGTCTCGTGAATATTTTGTGACTTACTTCAATTAATTGTATATGAACCCTATATATAGAATTTAACGTAGAAATAATATATTGAGATAGAATTAGTTTATAAATGATTTCCTTAACCAATATAACTTTAAAAAGGGCACATCCAATAGTACTTTTTGGTGACTGTTGAATCTTTCACTACTGTCGCCTCTGTGCTCCGATGATATTCCCAATTTTTCTCGTCTCTTCTCAGAGTCCAATGCGCACGGAGATCCAGAACTCCTCTTGCCGCCCAGCCGCGTAGTGGTTTTCTATCTCTCTCCTCATATGAGTGCCACTTGGCACTCATATGAGTATCCTACTCAATGAGTAATTGAGGAGAGTCACACCTCCACTTCCTTTTCAACTAGGATACTCCATAACATTTCCTTCCCCTTAATTCCATTTTTGTCCTCAAAAATGGTGTTGGAAGGTCTGATAGAGAGAGAAATATTAGAACCACTACTCCCACTATATCCCCATGTATAGAAATACATGGTCCTATCTCCGTGTTGTTTCCCCATATCCTTCCCCTTAAGAAGACTCTTGGGAAGGTAAATTAAAACTGGGAAACCGTCTCTGAAGGGTGCTAACCCGCTCCCATGTGGCACTATCTTCTGAACTACCTTTCCACTTTACTAGACACTCTTTATACAAGTGACTCCTCGTCCGTTTCTCTCGAGTGCGTAGTATGCTCTCAGGCTCATGTGGAGTAGATTGAACAGAAATAGGCTCTACTACCTCACTATCTGGAATGAGGTTGTTAGATTCACCCAGCCTTTTCTTAAGCCGGCTAACATGAAAAACTGGATGGACTTGACTATTCTCTGGAAGTTGGAGCTGGTAAGCCATCTTTCCTATTCTCTTAAGTATTTGGAATGGTCCAAATACCTAGGAGATAATTTTGGACAAGGTCCCGTCGTCATGGTTTCAGATCTAGATGGAACTCTAAGAAGTCCTTTGTGGCTTGAACTTTTTCATTCTGCAAGCCTAAGCATATCATTCATCTCTTCCAAGAAGTCCTTTGCGGCTTGAACTTTTTCATTCTGCAAGCCTACTGCATAAGGAGCTCTTGGCTGAAACCCATACATAAGCATAAATGGACTATGCCCAGTGGAAGAGTGCTTGGCACTATTATATGCAAACTCTACTATAGGTAAGTACTCTTCCCTGACTGAATGGTTTTGCTTCGCCCCAATAGGTATTAGCTTCTACGTTTAGGTTTTTTTTTTCTTTAGCCCCAAACCCCGGTTTTAGTTTGCCTTTCATTCACATATGCTCGAAGCATATCCTCTAGGATTTGGTTAACCCTCTCTCTTTGCCCATCCGACTGTGGATGCTCGGCCGTACTCATGCTAAGTTTCATATCCAACCTTTTGAAGACTGCTCTCCAAAAGTGGCTAGTAAACTTCCTATCCCGATCGAAAACTATGTCTAAAGGAAGACCATATAACCAGTATAGGTTCTCTACAAATAGTCTAGCCAACTCTGGTGTCTTCACTGTAGTACATGTCGAAATAAACCTAGCCATTTTGGTTAACCTATCCACAATTACCCAGACTGAGTCGTGCCCTCTCTGTGTCTTAGGTAATCCGACTATAAAGTCCATGGAGATACTCTCTCACTTCCCATTAGGAATATCCAATGGGTGGAGTAGTCCTCCAATCCTCAACCTCTCAGCTTTGTTGACCTGGCATTTATTGCATTTAAGCACATACTCTAGGACGTCCTTATGAAGTCCAGGCCAATAAAACTGCCTCTTAACAAGATCATAAGTCTTGTTAACTCCTGGATGTCCCGCACTAGGTGTGTCATGACACTCATATAAAATATGCCATCTCATCTCAACATCTCTAGGGACACACACCTTACCTTTATATAACAGATATCCATCATGGACACTGTAATTTTTCCACTTGAATCCTTCTTGAATACCTGTCGATACTCCATCCTCATTGGAAACCCGTATAACACGATCCCCATTTTCTATGGCTTCCCGAATCTCGGAATATGGAGGATCAAGCCTACATTTTCCTCTAAGGGACTCAAGTAGCTCACTAGTGATCTGAGTAAAACTCAGTCCATTGAGCATAGGCATGCGGCTAAGTGAATCAGCCACTACATTAAACTTTCCCTTTCTATACCTAAGCTCATAATCAAGCTCTTGAAGTGTATCTGCCCATCCGGCCTTACAACCTTTAAGGTCTGTTTGATTAGAGAGCCACTTAATGCTCTCTTGATAAAAAACTATCATAACTTTGGCACCATATAAATAATGACACCACTTCTTCAAAGCATGGACTATTGCATACAACTCCTTCTCATAGACGGAGTAATTCTTTTGAGCGGGTTCTAGTTTCTTGCTCTCAAAAGCTACTGGTCGACCATCCTGAACTAAAACCGCTCCTATAGCAAAATCACTCGTGTCAGTTTCAACCAAAAATGTTTGTTGGGATCTACTATATGTAAAAGTGGAGTTGTAGCAATTGCTACTTTCAATTTCTCCATACTTTGCTTCTGTTCGTCTCCCCAATGAAAGGCTTTCCCTTTCCCTTTAAGCTATTCCGTCATCGGGACAGCAATCTTGGCATAGTTCTTAATGAATCTTCGATAGAAACCTGATAAACCTAGGAAGATCTGTAGCTCTTCCAGGTTCCGTGGATGTGGCCATTCCATAATAGCCCTTACTTTCTCAGGATCCATCTGGATTCCATCCTGGGAGACTATATGCCCAAGGTATCTAACCTCTGTCTTGAAAAATTCACACTTTGACTCCTTAGCAAAAAGCAAATTTTCCCTTAGTACTTGAAATACTTTTCTCAAGTGTTCCAAGTGCTCCTCTTTTGATGCACTATAGATCAGAATGTCATCCAAAAAAATCTACCACAAAATGTCCTAGATAAGGCCGTAAAACACTATTCATGAGTTTCATGAAAGTGGCAGGAGCATTGGTGAGACCAAATGGCATCACCAAAAACTCATAGTGCCCATATCTAGTCCTAAATGAAGTCTTAGGGACATCCTCTGCCCTAATCCTGATCTGATGATATCCTGATCTAAGGTCGAGCTTGGTAAAATACCTAGCTTGATGTAACTGATCAAATAGGTCTTCCAATCTAGGCATTGGAAACCTATTTTTAATAATTACCTTATTAAGTGCTCTATAGTCTATACATAGTCTTATAGAGCCATCTTTCTTTTTAACTAGGAGCATTGGCGATGCCCATGGTGAGTTACTAGGTTTGATGAAGCCCTTATCTAAAAAATCCTGCAAGTGCTTCTCAACCTCCTCATGCTGAGAAACACTAAGCCTATAAGGTGGTCTACAAATAGGGTTAGTGTTAGTAACAACCTCTATGGCATGGTCAATGTCCCCTCTCTCAAGTGGTAGCCCTCTAGGTAAGTCAGTGGGCAAAACATCTCTGTACTCAAACATAAGATCCTTAAAACTTTTAACCACACACTCTTGAAAAAAAGAATAGTAGAAAGTCTTGTTCATATTTACATTCATAGCATGAAAATATACATCAGATGAGCTGTCTGTACAATACTCCATATCATGACTATACAATAAAAACATGTCCTATACATGCTGTGAATAACAGAGACTATACAACTCTAATGATGAAATGAGAGGTGCACTAGGTACAGCTCTCTCTCCCTGAATACAAACTTTACTTCCATTCTTTTCAAACTCGAGTGTGTTGTTTTGATAGCTGCGTTTAAGTGTGTCTCCCAACCCCCAAGACTAGATCTGTCCTCTCCATGTTCATAATTTGGAAGTCCATATAATCTCTATAATCCTGCATCTTGACTTCCAAATTGTATACCATAGTATCCCATATTCTTTTATCTTGCCCTTGCATCATAGATACAATGTATTTATGTGCACTAGGCTGCTGGGGAATCTTTAATTTCTTGACCAAAGCATAGTTTATGAAATTATGAGTGGTAGAATCATCTATCATGACTCGCACCCTGATCCTGTATACACTACCATGTAGCTTAACTAAGTCATGTGGTCCAAACTGCGGTGACCACAATGACTGAGTCAAACAACAGGTGTGCTCTAAATCCTCGTGCATCACCTCTACTCCCTTGCAGCTAGAGCTGCCATGAATAGGAAGGGTCTGCACTACGTGGACCGCCTTTTTGCCCTTTTCAGGGGCCGTACTAGATTCTGGTATCTTCTTCTTTTCTTTCCCCTTCTTGAGTGGACAGTTCCACTGTGAATGGCTAGGGGATAGGCACCTAAAACACAGGTTCTCCTTTTTGGCCTTCTCAAACTGGTCTGTGGATAGCCTAGGCCCTTGTGATCTTTTTTTTTTAATAAAAACTTTTTTTTTACCAAAAGGCAACTTCTTCTTAAATTTAGTCGTACTAAGAGGCTTGAGGGGCTGATCCGTCTCCACAGGAGTGTACTGAGGACGGTTATGGTCCTCATATATCTGTGCATATTTGATCGCCTCCTCAAACGTCTTAGGCGCATTCCTTCTGACTTCCCTCTTTATGGCTTTATCCAAGCCCCTAACAAACCCTCTGGTCTTCTGCAAATCATCTAAACCCTTAAGTTTCGAAATGATCTCCCTATAGTGGGATAGATAGACTGAAAGAGGCCTGCCTCTTTGAGTAATCATATCCCACTCATCCCAATTCCTCTCCTCCTCGTTCTCAGGAAGAAACTCTTTTAAAAAAAGAGTCTCAAACTGAGTCCAGTCAGTAGGGATAGAGTTCGCCTCCTTAAGACTCATCCACCACTTATAAGCACGTGGGCCGAGGGAGAGACTCACCTCTAGCACACGATACTCAGGTGGGGTGCCCTTCAATTGATGCAAATCATGCCACTTTTGTAAAAAAGTGTAGATTGCATCCTTGTTCCTGTCTCGGTCATCCCCCGTAAAGGTAGGTGGCTTCAAGTCTTTCAGGAGGGGAGCTTCCCTAGAGTTTTCTCCTTTGTGTTTACTAAGAAGAGAAGTCTCTTTCCTAGTAATCTCTAGAGGAATAGGAGGGGTCTCTCTTTCCTTCCTAGCTAGGAAAGAGGTGATACTAGTCTCAAGTGAGATCATTTGAGACTTAAGCTGCTGTATAAGAGATGTGATACTACCCAAATCTTTCTCTAATTTAAGGGTTTCCTCTTTCAAGTCTATGAATTGGTCATGAGTGACAAATTCATCTATAAGCTCTTCATAAGTATATTCTTCCTGTGAAGGCTCTTTCTCTTCTAAGTTCTGTTCTATTTCTTGCCCTAATTCTACTTCTTCCATTCTAGCATGAGGATCCTCTAGTTGCTCTTTAGGTGGAGAAGTGGTCTCAACTACTTGTTTGCCTTTAGTTTCCATGTTTAAGTTCCCTTCCCCCGTTTACTAACTAGAGTGTATGAAACTGAATGGAAGTAAAGTTCAAATATGCAAGAAGAAGAGAAATATATCACAAGAGCACTTCCCTGTTACAAAGTAGAGCTGCGGAAGCGAAATCCAAGTGGTCCTTGATGCTTCAAGCTGCTGATTTTGAATCCTCGCCAGGCCCAAAAAAAAATTTGAAATGTCCGCTTGGTCCAGGGAGGTTCTAAACACCATAAACCATCCAAAACAACACCAAAAGCACGTGGGAAAAGCCCCAATCGGGCAAACTGAGTGAAACTGAGCAATTTCAGAGATGTAACAATCCTCGCCAGTCCACAAATTGCTGCCCAGCACCTGTAATTCAAAAATTTGAGACTATCCCAAGTGAAAAAAGTGGATTTGGAGTCCGGATGACGAAAAACTAGGCCCGGGAGTGGCTGCCTAGTTCCTGATGAAATGCTACAGAGAGATTTTGGTGGGGCAAATCTCAGCCAAATCCAACACCGATGGTTTTTAAGCAAAGCTTAAGAGTGTAGCATCGAAACGTGACAAAGATTTCTAAAATCCGATATCCTATGAGGAAGCTATGGTACGGAGAAGTCGGGTATGTCACCAATGGGAAGTGAAAAAACTCATCTTCATGGATGGATGACTTTGGGAACTTCAAAACTGAGGGAATGAAGCTTTTTGAATCACCTCCCAACCCATAACCCATCTCCACAGCCCATATTACATATATTCATCAATATTTCACCCAATTACTTAATCCATAGCATCATCTTCCTAATCCCAAGTCCTCAAAATTCTCAAATTTTACTTCTTATTCTGTGTTGATGTCATTGTCCACTTGAAAACCTTGGAGCAACTGTCGAAGAGCTATGGCAGAGGCCTTTATCCCACATTTGGGCGCTGCAGCCGGAGGAATTCTCTGTAAATATAAGAGCATATTATGATCTAAGTCAACTTGGAGTGGGAAAGGAGGAGCAGAGCTCCTTCGTGAGCTGACGGGCGAGCGCCTGCATGTGTGAAGAGTCTTCTCTATCACTCTGTCGGCTCAGACTGTCGTGCTGTCACTATTACACGCATGTGCGTCTCTAGACCGGTACGGCTCGGATACCTATGTCAAATCTTTCACTATTGTTGCCTCTGTGCTCCGATGATATTCCCAAATTTTGTCGTCTCTTCTTAGAGTCCAACGTGCACGGAGATCCAGAACTCCTCTTGCCGCCCAGCTGCATAGTGGTTTTCTATCTCTCTCCTCATATGAGTGCCACTTGGCACTCATATGAGTATCCTACTCAATGAGTAATTGAGGAGGGTCACACCAACTTCCTTTTCAACTGGGATACTCCATAACAGTGAGTAATAAATTTTCATCTCATTTTTTAGGATTGTCCATAGAATAAAAATATAATTAATTTTAAATTCTGTTGTTAGTTGCTTCACTTTGACGATTTCGTTCAACATCAAATGCAAAACTAAAATCCACTTGTAATCTTTCATATGTAAAACAAAGGGATTACAAAATGCGTATCATGATTTAAGAATGTGATTTTATGAAAACCATGATGTCGAAAAATATATTTGATAAATATTTTGTCAATTTGAGGTGAAAACATTATCTTTCTGAAAGGAATGAAACATGAATGTTTTCTAATACAGAATAAATCATACCATCATGTGAAGATGTCATATCAAGACTAATAATCGGATCCATAGAGATCTATTGGCATGGTTATTTAGGAATTGCTAAGGACATCATTAATTCAAATGATTTTCCATGACAATGTTTGATTATTTGATAAAGAATACCTTTTGACATGCATAAGTAGTCATTGTGATAGACTTTCTCATAAAAGGAGAAATTGAAAGTATTTTACATGCATAAGTAGTCCTTTATATTCCTAAGTGTTCCATATAAGGAGGCTCATGTCATTATTATTTAGAAGAAAATATCAAAAAGATTATGTGATACATAATTTGTATGAAAAGTACAAAAAATTATTATGAATGCTATAACTATGAAGATTATGCTATGGTGAATTTTAGAAATCATTCGGACATGTGAGAAACACTAATTAGATGCACAAGCAGGGATTAATCATTTTTTGAAACAAATGATTTTGAATGGTATATACATTATTAAAAGTTGAAAAAATTCAATATTTCAAAAGAATTCGTGAATAAAGGAAACCCATCTTTTATGTCTATCTAAAATAAAAAAATTCTTTAATAAATGTTTCATTTTTTTTATTATATTTTGATTAAGACTTTAGAACCCGATAATGCTTGCAAGTTTTTAATTCATGTAGAATGAAAAATTATGGATTTTTTAGAAAATGATTAATGATAAAGAGGAATAACGCAAAGGAATCAGATTGGAAGGTAGAGTAGTGAGAAGAAAAAGAGACTAACAGGCATAAAAGGTAGAGATAGAGAGAGAGAGAGAGAACACAAAGAAATTATCTCAAATTTCCTATAGTAATGTATATACACTGAAGATATTGTCCACATGTGCGCTCCCAATGTGGAGCTTCAATTGTGATATGGATAGGCTCTAGATGAAGGGCTTCATAGTGTGCATATCTATGATTTCACCTTAGTAGCTGGTCCTACCTAATCCTCTCATTTAGGCATGATCTTCAAGACTACTTGATGCTATTTTTTAGGCATAACCATTGGGATCATTTGTAATTTTGAAACATCTCAAATTACATAAATATCATTGATTCAACCATTGGAATAAACACCCACGAGACTCGACACCCACCTCACTCCACCTCCATAGTTCTAGAAAAACCATTGTAAGTCCGAACTATGCAACTGGTCACAATAGTTTCGGACTAGTTGACTACCAAACTTGTCACTTTAATTCGTGATATGTTGACTACTAAACTATCATACCTCATGAATCCCTTTAGGATTCAAAACACATTACGATGCTTCCGGATTGGTTAAAAATTGAACTATTGTACCTCCGAAATCCCACACTCATCACCATAAATCGGGATTGATTGACTACCAAACTCTCATACCTCTGGAATTCTGGTGTGACTAAAGTATACGCCCTAGCTAGCCTTTCGACTAGACTCACATAGATCATCTGGAACTTTTTGTTGGTCTCATATAGACCTCATCACAAATGTCCTGACTCTAATAATGGCTTCTCTTTGTAATGGGGTTTGTCCAACTTAGAGTACTATGGATCATTCGTGGTCACACGTGGGTGGAGTATTGAGTATATCTAACAACCCCCTCAATGTCCACCTGCAATGAACTACCTTCTTGATCCAATGCCAAGTTTTGGAAGATGTCGATGCAGCTCCTCTTTCCCTAGAGTCTTGGTGAAAATTTTTGCTCCATTTTCATCCGATTGAAAATAGCTCAACTCCACAACTCCATGCTCGATCAACTCTCGCACATAGTGATATTGGATTTTTATGTGCTTAGTATGTGCATGCGAAACAGGATTCTTGGCAATGGCAATGCATATCTGGTTGTCGCATCTCAACCTTGTAGCTTCATGTTCTTTAATTCCTATATGCCATAGGATCCTTCTCAACCATACTGCTTCACATGTAGTAAAACATGCCACTTTGTTCCCATCTTTGATAGAAGATAGTGCTACAACTAGTTGCTTCTTACTGATCCAAGAAATAATCCATGAACCTAAAGTGAAGCAATATCTAGAAATTGATTTTTTGGCATCAATATCCGCTTCCCAATTTGAATCAGAGTATCCACTCAGAGATTAGGCTTCACCGTAAAGAATACCATACTTAATGGCTCCTTTGATGTACTTAAGTATCTGCATGCATGCCTTCCAATGAGTTAGACACGGCTTATTAGATAAGCTCTTTACTACACCAATAGCATAAGAGATATCCGGTCTGCTATTACACAAGTAAATGAGACTTCTGACTACTCCTGTATCTTCCAATATCCTTCGAACGTGAAGTATCTTCAATAGATAATTTTGTGTTGACTTCCCTTGGTGTAGAGATTTCTTTGTGATCCTCTATGTCAAATGCCTTCAACACTTGCCTGGCATACTTTTGTTGTGAGATAAAGGTCTTCCCTAGTTCCCATCGCACTTCAAGACCTAAGCGATAATGCATTAAGCCCAAAATGCATCATTTCAAATTCTGAACTCAAGGCATTTTTTGTTTATTTGAGAAGTGCATCATCATTTTCGGTGAATACAAGGCCGTATACATAGAGTACAAGCACGATTTCTTCCCTCCTTTCTTTAGAACATACAAATAAGCATTAGAAGCACATCTTTTGAATCCTATATCCAAAGTATACCTATCCAGTTGTTGGTACCAAGCTTTCGAGGCTTCTTTTAGCCCATACAATGCCTTTTTCAACATACATACTTTCTTCTCTAAATGGGGAGCCTCAAACCTAGGTTGTTGAGACACATATACCTCCTCCTTGAGGTCTCCATTCAAGAATGTTGATTTGACATCCATGTGGTATACTTCCCATCGTCTATGTGCAGCCATAGCTAGTACGAGCCAAATAGTAGTCAGCCTTCATGTCAAGGCAAACAATTCATCGAAGTGAATGCCATCGACTTGGGAATAGCCGTGTGCAACAAGTCTAGCTTTGTACTTTTCCAAAGTACCATCAGTCTTGTATTTTAGCTTCTAGATCCACTTGGTGCTGATGACCTTCCATTTTGGGGGTCGCTCCACTAGCTCCCAAGTTCCATTCTTTATGATATTGTTGTATTTTGTTTGCATAGCAGTTGTCCAGTTTGGATTTTGGAGTGCCTCTTGCACACTTGCTGGCTCCTTTGCTTGTTTCTCGATAATCTCAGCCAGCAATGTTGAGTTTACAATATGGCCTTCTACTTGTCTCTATTCCTCTATTCTATGTGACCTCCTTGGACCATCTGCAACTTGTTCAATTGACAGTCGGATTGGTTTTGCAAAATCATAGAGCTTCTTCACCCATAGTGGTAATGGCATTTCCACTTGAGTGATAATAGGTTGGTGACTTTCAGTCTCACCATCTTAGGATGATGCTTCCTTCTATTTTCTAGAAGGGCTAGCTCTTGGAGCAAGTTTATAGTGAATTACTTCTTCATCAGATGATAGGGTGGATGATCTTTTTGCTTCTTCTAGCACATGTGGATGTTTCTCCTTGAATACCACATCATGACTCACTATGATCTTCTTTGCCTCCAGGTCATAAAGTTTGTAATCTTTCTGTTGTTCACTATACCCTAACAAGATTGTTTGGTGCTTTTTGGTTGAAGTTTGTTTCTCTCTTTGTTGTGAACGTGTACATAACACTCACTTCCAAACACTTTGAAATGGGAAACAGAAGGCTTTCTACAAGTATAAGCTTCTTGTGGAGCCTTTCCATCAAGTGCCTTAGTGTAGCTATCATTCACGATGTAAACAATTGTGTTTATGGACTCTACCCAAAAATGATTAGGTAGTCTTTTTCCATGCAACATGCACCTTGCCATTTTTAGGATGGTTCGATTTTGTCATTCTCCAATACCGTTCTGTTGAGGGCTATTCTCCATTGTGAGTTCATGATTGATTCCTTTGCCCATATAGAAATCATTAAATCCTATTGTCATGAACTCACCACCCACATTCGTCCTAAACTTCTTCATCTTTTTCCCTGTTTTAGTTTCAACAAGCTGAAGACATTCTTTGAACTTATCAAAAGCTTGAGCTCCATCACGGAGAAAGTACACCCACATCTTCCTACTGTTTACATCCTCCCAAGGCTTGTGTAGGTATTTCTCTACACAAGTCAGCATGCACCAACTCAAGAGGACCGCATGCTCTATTCTTGCTTAGTTATAGAAATGCCTTCCTCTAGTGCTTGCCCATCATGCAAGCTTCACACGGTTCTTTCATCCCTACAATCGGAGGGAGATGGGCAACCATACCTTTTTGGTGCATCTTTTTCAGTACCGAGTACCTGATGTGGCCAAATATCTCATGCCAAATCTTAATTATGCCCACACTTGTCATGGCTATAAGAGTAGACCACTCGTATAGGTTGTTCCTCCTTATTTCGATCTAAAAATTGTTGTTCTGGTCTTGAATCTCAGCTATTGTCTTATTGAAAGACACCTCATGACCTTGATCAGTTATAGAACCTATCGAGTTAGATTTCATTTGATTTGTGAAACCTACAAAACCTCTAAAAGCTTTCGAATGTCCCCATTTTGGTTAGTGAAAGACATTGTACCTTTGCCCTTAGCATGAGATCTTGCATTGTTACCTACCTTTACCATGGTGGGTTCCTCTAGAGGCTATAGGGAACAGTAAAGGTCTTTTCTGCTTGTCCTGTGATGAGAGGCACCATTGTCCAATACCCATGAGTTGTTTGTAGCTGAATCGTTAGCTGAGGAAAACATTCCTCTACTATAATAGAGAAATCAATGCTGGTTTTGGTAGTGTTAGCAACCTCCTTGCCCTTATCATTTTTTGAAGATCAATTCTTCTCCACTTCCTTCTTAATGCGATAGTCTTGGATTCAGTGGCCTTTCTTCTTGGAGTGAAATTGTTTTTGATACCTTTGGCTTTTACCATGAATACAGTTTCTGCTTTACTACTGATATTCCTTGCCTTGAGCCGTAGCTCCTCCTCCATGAGTAAGGCACCCAATTCTTCAAAGGTTACTGGTTGTGGTCTAATCTATGTATTAAGGGCAATTAATAGACCATCAAACTTCGGTGGACAAATTTGGAGAAAATGTGGAGCTAACTCCTCACTTGACTTTGGTACACCTTCTCCAACCATTTGATCCCATAGATTCTTTATGCGAGTGATGAACATATCAACTATCTCCCCATTAGCACACCTTTGTGCTGCTAGTTGATTCTCCAAGTTCTAAATCCATGTTTGATTCTGAGTTTCATATTGAATTCTAAATATGTTCTAGGCCTCACATGCCTTCGTGGTGTGCTGAGTAAGAGTCACAACACTATCATAAGTAATTGTGACAAGAGTATAGAGCACACCTACATTTTGTCACTTTGAAGCACGCAAAAGATCAACATCAAGAGGAATCATTCAGCTAGTATTATTTGAGTCGGCTATTTCTTGGGGCTCACAATCAATCCCAAGTACAGTCTCCAGCAGCTCATAAGAGTCAAGGATAGAAGTGATCTTAAATGTCCACAAGGTGTAATTAATACCATTGAGTGTACCTTCTATGAAGGTTGTTGGTCATATCTCCAATGTTTGCACAACTAGCATCATTAGTGTTTTAGTTTGTGTTCCGCATGCTCTTGTTGTTGAGCCACCTAAGTTCCCAACAATAGATAATGACACATTGCTAGACATATTCTCTCTTACATCATTCAAAGACTTCTATATTTTTGCTTCTTCGATACTCAAAAGGTCCTAGGCTTTGATAGCATGTTAGAAAATGAATGATGATAAAGAGGAATAACATAGCAGAATAAGATTAGAATGTAGAGGAATAAGAAGCACAATAGACTAACAGACATAAAAGGCATCGATAGAGAGTTAGAGAACACAAAGAAATTATCTCAAATTGCCTATGATAAGATATATACATTGATGATACTATCCACCCGTGCCCTCCCATTGTGGAGCTTCAATGGCAATATTAACAAACTCTAGATGAAGGGCTGTATTCATGATTTCATCTCAATAACTGGTCCTACCTAAACCTCTTAGTTAGACATGATCTCCAGGACTACGTGATGCTATGTTAGAGGCATAACTATGAGGATCATCTATAATTTCAGAACATCCCAAATTACATAATTACGAGACTGAGTAAACCATCGGACTCAACACCCACCAAACTGGGCCTCCATAGTTTGAGACAAACCATTGTAAGTCTAGACTAGCGAACTGGTCAAGGTAGCTTCGGACTAGTTGACGACTGATCTAGTCACCATAATTCTTTACAGGTTGACTATTGAACTGTCATACTTTTGCACTTCCTTTGAGATCTTAGACACATTACTGTGATTCTAGATTGGTTGAATACGGAGCTGTCATAGCTCTAAAATCCTAGACTTATCACCGTAATTTTGGATTTGTTGAGTATCGCACTGTCATACCTCTAGAATTCTTGTGTGACTAAATGGTATACGTCCTAGCTAGCCTTTTGACTAGACTCCCATAGATCATCTAGAACTTTTTGCTAGTCTCACGAAGACCTCATAAAAAATGTCGAGATTCTCATAATGGCTCTCCTCATAATGGGGGTCATACAACTTAGAGTACCATGGACCATTTGTGGTCACATGCGGGTGGATTATTGGGTATATCTAACAAGAGTATGTGGCAAGGTGACTATGAAGTCTAGTTCTTGTTCCTCTGTAGCTCTTATTAATCATAAAGAAGAATTAGTCATTGAGGAGAAAATGTGTCTCATGGCCTATACCAAAAATCTTCATGCAAGTTCCATCAAACTACTCATCATGGCCATTGTCTAGTAGAGAGACTAACTTTTGTGAAAACTTGATGGGGCCCCCAAGATCATGTTTGCAAGCTCCTTGCAAAAGTCAAAGGTGGCCTTTCCTGAAGCATGTAAATTTGATAGCTCTAACGAACAATCCCTTGATGAACTTAAGGTTAAGAGTTTCTGCAAGATAGGAGTTTTTAGGCATACTAAAGGTAAATGTAGGTTCCAAACTAATGACATGAAGCCTCTTGGAGCTCAAGTATACAACTAAATTATTCAGATGGAGATGCACCAGAGTGCGCTCTCCTTCATGAGAGCTCCACAATGATATCCTCAAAGTAGAAAAATGAACTCGTAGAGCTGCACATAGTACTCCGTGAGGGTTGTAGAATACGCAAAAAAACACAGTACAAAAGGAGGACGAACGCATACTTCTTACGTGTTGCAAATGCAGTCAAACTTACAGTTTGTGACTAACGAGGCCACTATATGCTCTATTAAAGAACATATCTAGAGAAGTGTCTAGTGGCCATTTGGCCTTTCACATGGACACTAACGGTAACAATCTACCACTAAAGTCCAATCTGGCCAAAGTAACTATGGGATACAAATAAACAATTATAAAGAATACCTGAGTGTAAGTATACAAACTATACCTCCAACTTGATGGGCATGTCACACAATATACAAGTGACTATGTAAGATTATGAATCAAGTAACCCCCATCAAGTGACAATGGTGTCAAAAGCTATCTTGTGGTAGAGCTTTACTCAAATCATCTGCAACATTATGTCAAGTGTGAACCTTCTCAAGAATAATGCACTTAGTGGCTAAGCAATCTCTAATGAAGTGATACCTCACCTCAATGTGCTTGGTCTTTGTGTGATAGAGCAAATTCTTAGCCAAAGCGATGGGACTCTAACTATCACTAAGCAAACGAAGTACATGCTGAGGTAAACCCATGTCACAAGCAAGACGAGAAAGCCACAATGCTTCCTTACATGCCTCACTTGCTGCATCATACTCTGCTTCTGTGGCAGTAATAATTGTACATCGTTGAAGATGCGATTTCCAATAGATAGCACCTCCAACAAAATGAAAAATATATCGTGATGTAGACTTACGATTGTCTACCCAAGCAGCATAGTCAGAATCTCTGTGACCAATAATGGATGCTTTCCCTCTACTTAAGCATAGACAATTGTCCTTAGTGCCACTCAGATATCTCAAAAACATCTTGACCGCTTCCCAATGTTTCTTTCCAAGGTTAGACATATATCTACTCCCAACTCACACTGCAAATGCAATGTCTATTCTCATAGCTACCATAGCGTACATGAGACTACCAACAAGAGATTGATAGGGAATTTTGGTCATGAATTCTTTTTCCTCATCTGATTTGGGTCAATCTTCCTTGCTCAATTTCATATATGTGGTTAAAGGTGTACTCAATGCCTTTCCACTCTCCATATTGAACCTTTGAAGTACATTGGATATTTACTCACTTTGAGACATGTATATGCATCTTTTACTCCTATCACCAGTAATGGGCATGCCAAGAATATGTTTGACATCCCCCAAATCCTTCATATCAAATTTTTTACTCAAATTATTTTTTATAATTGATAAGTCATAAGAGAACTTCCTAGCAATCAACATATCATCGACATAAAGTATCAAGCATATCAAGCTTCCATCTGAGCATCTCTTTGTTTAGAGACAATGATCCTTATTGCTTCGAGAATAGCCTTGAGACTTCATAAAAGCATAACTTTTGGTACCATTGTCTAGGGGACTGTTTAAGTCCATACAAGCTCTTCTTCAACTTACAAACTAGACTTTCCTTGCCAAGAACTACATAACCCTCTGGTTGTTCCATATAGATCTTATCTATGAGATCTCCATGCAAAAAAGCAATTTTCACATCCATTTGGACTAGCTCTAAGTCCTCCATTGCAACAAATCCAATAAGCCTAGGGTGGTCATCTTGACCACTAGAGAGAAGATTTCCTTGAAATAAACACCATGTTGTTGCTTAAAACCTTTTGCAACAAGTCGTCCTTTATACTTTGGAGAAACACTATCTGATGTGAATTTCAGCTTATATACCCATTTACATGGTCAAGCTTTCTTGCCCTTTTGCAAAGGTACTAAATCCCAAATACCATTCTTATGAATAGAATCCAAGTCACTCTTCATGGCACGCTCCCACTTGACATGATCCTCTGTCTACATAGCCTCTTTGTAGCAAGAAGGCTCATCGGATTCTATTAGCATAACAAAATCTACACCTGGAACATATCTATTAGGTGGATGTGAAACATGTGCAGAGCATCTCAATGGTTGTTGAATAGGAACATGTGTAGACTTATTTGATCGTACATTCTCCTAAACACCGTATGTGCATCATTTTTATGCATGCTAACTCGAGGACTAGTATCCTCAAACACCACTCTTCTCACTTCAACATCCTTAATGGGCCGTTTATGCATCTTAGACATTGAAAATGTCATCACTGCTTTTGATCATTGATCGTCTTTCGGGATCCCATAAGCGATATCCAAATTGTCCTTCTCGACCATATCCAAGAAAAATGCATTTCTTTGACTTATGGTCCAACTTTTGTCTAAGATTCTTGCCAATATGAACATACGCTTCACACCCAAAAACTCAAAGATGATCATAATATGGTGGCTTCCCTGTCCATAATCCTTGTTCCACTTTCAAACCTTTGGCAGTACTAGGTGAAAGGTTAATCACAAGAATTGCCGTCAATACTGCTTCTGCTCAAAAGCCTTGTGAGAGGTTTGCATTATGCAGCATAGAAATTACTCTATCTTGAATAGTTTTATTCATCCTTTTAACTACACCATTCTATACTGGGGTATAAGGAGCTATAAGCTCTCTGTGCATCCATCTAGACTGACAGGAAAGGTGAGTTCATGTGAGGTATACTTACCCCCATTATCTGAACATAAAGCCTTAAGCATGTCAACACATCAACATCATCAGAAATAGCATTAATTTCTTCAATCTTCACAGTCAAAGTAGATGGTGGAGGTAGCTATTTAACATGCCCATCAACATTCTATCCTTTACCTTTAGCATTCTTTAATGCATAAGCTTCTTTCTCCATGTGTCCTTTCTTATGAAAATAATGACATTCAATATCCCTCTTCCTTGATTTGCTTCTACTCTTATTCTATTGACCATTCTTTTCCTTGTTCTTGCTCTTGCCACATTGTTGATTCTTTCCTTGGTAAGAATCATGAACATTATATGCATCTCTTCTCTGAGTGCCAACCATAGATTTTCTAAGAATCTCCTCATTCAAGAGTGCTCCACATATGACATCATAGACGAGTTTACCACCAGGTGCACTATTGCTAATAGCTGTTCAAAATGTATCCCATGATGATGGCAAGGTGCATAACAACAATGCTAATTTCATTTAATTATCCATATCCATTTTTTGAGCCTGTAACTAGGAGAATATAGCATCAAACTCATTTAGATGAGCAGCAACACTATCTGTGTCCTTCATGGGAAGGTCATATAATTTTCTCATCAGATACACTTTATTCAATGTTGTCTCCTTTTCATATGTATTTGCATAACTTCTTCCAAAGCTCCTCTACACTTTCACAATCTAATATTGTAAAGTAAACATTATCTGCCAAGTGCAAGCGAATGGTAGACCTAGCAATTTCATCTAACTCATCTAATAATCTTCATCCATGTTAGTAGGCTTCTTTTAAATCCCATTTACTTTCTTCCATTGCCTCCTTTGAATCAATACATCTTTAATCTGATTCTTCCATAGACCAAAATTTTGTGCCATAAAGTTTTTAGATCTCAAAATGATCTTTGCCCTACAGGTTATAGCTCCTCCTCGGAACAGTGGCACTAGACCGATCCACCAGATGTGCTTGAGACCTCTGATGCCATGATGGTAGAGAACCAAACAGAATGATAATGGAGCTAAAAAGAGTCCAAACACCAACAAATAAGTGTATTAAGTTGTAAATCGACAATAGTATAGTTGACAAAACCAAAAATCTAGAAAAATTTTGCTAGAGTATCCTATGCAAAATGAGCATATGACCAGTGTCAAAATATCCTTAAGTACTGACATGTCTACCTACATAGTGAATCATCGACTCCATTGCATATAATCAGTTACCCAATAGAAGTCAACCAAGCTTATCGAGCACCTATGAACAACTATCATACATCTCCTATGGCGAGGTTGGGTAAGTCTTCCATCTGCATCACCAAATAAACCTTGACATCTGCGTGTCTCCCAATTACGTAAACCTCACCACGAACCTCTTTATCAAACTTAAAATGCTTCATGCAAAAAAGTCTAATCGTTATATCAATGACGAGATGGAGATACACAAGCGATATCCAAAGAAGCATACTTGGTGTGTATCTACTCAATATATCTAGTAAAATGACACTAAAAGGGTGAATGCACAGCCCAAAAACTAGCCAACAACACCTGCAAGTGTGTGTCGATTCTGATGTTTTAGGCTCAAAAACCTACATAAATTTTCAACGGCTACTCCCACTAAAATTGAAAAACCTTTCGAGAAACCTATAGTTTTACGAGCATGGCTAAAAACATGACCCCAAAGTTTGATATTTACTTTCACAGAAGTACAAAGAACAATCTTCTTGATTTTCTTGGACCTGTGTGAAGAGAACTATATGCAAAAGTACTCCAAAATGGCTCACACCCCAAAAATGCTTCAAAAACAGGCTTTGAAAGAAAAGAATGAAGCTTTGAGGGACCAAAACATGTTCAAGGTAATGTTATCCTTAGTCTTTCACCTTCTTTAGACACGACAAGAGTGTAGCTTAGTGGCAAGAGATTACCACGGATAAGCGAGCTCCGTGGGGGAATAGTACTAGGATGGGTGACCTCCCAGGAGGTACTGGGAACCTCTATCTTTGTTGATGGTTGAGGTCCTTCCTCGGTCGTAGCCAATGGCACCAACGGTGACTTCGTTGACTCGAATGACAAGTTCTATTCCTTGATTATCACCTTATTTGTAATCCTTAGAGAAAGCCTTGAGTGGGTTGGCGGGTGCTCGCTTCGCTTGCACAAAAGGAACAAATCTTTTGTGTGGAAATGCTCTGATACTAGTGAAGTATTTTGATGACGATGCACCACAGTGCTGCTCTCCTTCTTCATAGCTCCAGGATGATATCCTCCGAATATTAAACTCAACTCCTAGGGTTGCACACAGTGCTCTACACAAAGGCTACAGAATATGTAGAAAAACATAGTACATAGGGAGCACCAACACAAACTTCTTAGGTGTTGCAAATGCGGTCGAACTTATAGTCTATGACAATCCAGAATCACTTTGAGTTTGTCTTCATCAGTTGAAATTCCATTTTGAGACAATATATCCTAATATTTTTCCTTGTCGAACCATGAAGACACATTTTTCTGGGTTGAGGCATACTCTATATTGTCGACATTTGGCAAAGATCTTTCCTAGTTCAGGGATATGCTCTGATTGTATAGCTGAGTAAGTGCATAAATCATCCACGTATACCTCCATAATCTTTCTCAGGAACTCCTTGAATACATGGCACATCAATCTTTGGAAAGTGGCTGGGGCATTGGTTAGGCCGAAAGGCATGACCCTAAAGGCATACACTCCCCATTCAATTGCAAAGGCTGTTTTATGCTGGTCCTCAAGAGCAATAGCTACCTGATTATAACCTGAAAAGCCGTCCACAAAACTATAAACTTCCTTCCTTGCGACTCTTTCCAAAAGATGATCCGTGATGGGTAATGAGTAACTGTCTCTAATGGTGGCAGCATTTACTTTTTTCAGGTTTATGCATACCCTTCACTTACCATTCTTTTTTGGTACTACCACCAAGGGTGACACCCATTCCGTTTGTTCAATCTCATATATGAATTCAGCATCTAATAACTTATCTATCTCTTCCTTTATCTTTACTGAGTAAACATCGTTATATGTGTAAGGTCTTTGTTTGGAAGGTTTAGCTTCAGATGTCATAGGGATTCTATGTGCACATATAGATGGATCTACTCCTTTCAAATCCTTATATGTCCAGGCAAAGACATCCCTGTATTCCCTTATGAGTCGTATTAACTCTTGTTCTTCCTCCATTGAGACATCCTGTCCTAGAAAAGTACATCGTTCTTCTCCTTCCTCTAAGGTTACTACTATTTTCTTGGTCTGTTCTTTATTGTCATATGCTATTCCTGGCTGTGCTTCTCGTTTTGGCATTTGAATAGCAATTCTTCTCTCTTCTACTTCATATTTTTTGAAGTGGGAGGGCACTTCAAATTGGTCTTGAGGCTTGTTTTCTTCATCATTTTTTGCTTTATCTAATCCAAGCTCCTCTTCCTGTGTTGGTTCTTGATTTATTTCATTAGTTATGACACTTACTTCTTGATTTCCACTTTCTATCTCCATTTGCTCTTGCTCCATTTCAATGCTCTCGTAATCCTCCTTCCATTCCTTTTCTATCACTTCCCCTTCTTCAGCCTCTTGAAGAACTACCACATATAGACTAACGTCATATCCTTCCTCATCAATGCATTCATTCATGGTTATCACTTCTTCATTTACACACACATCGAGAGTAGCTAAAATCTCCATCCAACCATGAGGTTCAAATTCTTCATCTAGAAATATTTGAGGCATATAGGCTGGATCTTGTACTGATCTAGCAACTCCTTGCCTTTGCTGCCATCCTTTCCTCCTATCTTCTTCCTTTTTCACAGTTTGGCATATCCATAGATGGTGTCTTCATTCATCCATGATTGGTCACTTGAACCTATACTATGAATCGACTGGTTATCTTCCTCCTTGTGAATCTGATTCCATTGTACGGGAGGAACATCTTGATACGTATATGTGTGGATGTTTATTCTTGTGGTGGTTCCTTCATGCTGTAGGTATAGAACGTCTTTTCCCCAATCTTGCACTATCTTTAGTTGTCTCATGAAAGGTCTTCCAAGTATCATTTCATAATTGCTAGGCCTTTCAAATTGACATATCGCGAAGGTGTGCTCGAATTCAACTCCGCAAGTGGTAAAAACTACCCGTTCCAATAATCCCAAGGGTCGTTCAGTGTGTCCATCTGCCATTTGTATCTTCATGCGCGTTGGTCTTAAAGCTGGTTTTCCCCATTTTTCCCAGATTTCTTTAGTAGCAATTCCTACTCCAGCTCCAGAATCTAAGATGGCTTTAGTGGTGTAACCCCTATAGGTAATTGGAAGGCAAGTATTTCCTTCATCTCCCTCACTGAACTCTCCAACCTTATCGACTGGGATTTTTACTGTGTTTACTTCATCAGACATCTCCTTCTCGTCCACCTTGATCTCCAATTGGCTGTTTCTCCTTCAAATGTGGTTTGATCCTTAACAGTTCTTCTAACGTCAGGGTACAAGGGATTTTTACCTTTTTAAGATGGTGTATGATATCCGATGTTTTGACTGATGGGTTCGGTTCTTTTTTCCTTATCGAGGGAATACAATATAATTCCGAATTATGTTCGTACTCTCCTGTGTAATTTGGCAAAACCTTTACACTATCATTTTCTTTGTTACTTGGATCAATTGGTATTATTTCTTCTGAATTCAGTTCAGGTATGGAGTCTTCAATTTCACCTTCTGCTTCTAGCTCCTCAAAGGGTGGTTCTATTCCTTCCACTTTCTTCCATCGGTCTTCTTGGACTCTTGCCCACAAGTCTTTATACCATTCCCCTTCTACTTCGGGAATAATGGATCCTTCCCTTTTGTCCTCATAGTGATTTTCATTGTGTATCTCACCTTCTTTGGTTTTCTCAGGGTCATTAAGGATGACACACTCTTGGAATTCTTCTTCGGGAATTCGCGAGTTGGGTAATTGAACAACAGGTTTTTCTAGGGTCTGTTGAGCCACTTCAATTAACTTCTTACATATCTCCAACCTTTCTTTCTCCAGGTCACCTCTAGGATATCTCTTTCATGTTGTGCAATGGTAGGTCGTGCTCTTATTCGTGCTTTGTACGCCTGAATCCACATGGCTAATTCTTCAGGCATGGGATCTGCTAAAACTGATCCTACCTCTTCTTTTTTTGACTTTCCTTTCTGAATTTCTTCCTCCTCTTCTTGTTTCTCTTTTGGATTTTGTTCACTCTTTTCATTTTCCTTCTTTTGTTGTAGTTTCTTTTCCTTCATCCTATCTCTACGGTTCTTCCATCTTTGTGTTCGTTTACTTGTAACACTTTTCTCAGGCTCCTCCGAGTCTTCAACTATTTGAGGTGTAGGTATGTTCCTTTCTCCATCACCTTGATCATTTTCTTTAGTTTTGTCTGGGGTCTCTTTAGCTTTGGGTCTAGTTATTGCTTTCAATGGCACGGTGTACTCCTTATCACTTCCTGACAACTCTATCACTTCTATCACATTAATCTGCACATTAGAGTTAACTTTGTTGGGGTTCTTGGGGCAATCTCTGAAAAGGTGTTCTTTACCACAATCACTACAGTATCCTTCCCAGACTCGTTGTGGTGGTGGTGGGTTTGGTAGTGTACATTCTCTGATATAATGATCACCTCCGCATCTATAACATGGTCCTCTAGGTACATGCGGTCTGTTCATGGGTCGAGGGGGTATGGATGCCCTCGGGATTGTGTACATTAATGACACATAGTCCTGCTCATATCCATAGGAACTATCTGGCACTTCCATGCCATAGGCGTATGGTTCGTACATTTGTCCATATTCTATCATAGAGCTCTCACAAGTGGGATAGTTTCCTTGGCTATAGTCATAGGATGAATCATATGGTTCATTACTAGTCAAAAGTGTGGCTGGAACTATTGCTCTCTCTAAGTTTTCTTCAGGCTGAGCTATTTTCACTGGGACAACATTTTGAGGATGGGGTGGTTGTTGTCCTAACACCGGTTGTGGTTGAGTGTACCCTTGATAAGCATATGGTCGTGGTACAGGTGTCTGTTGCTGATATGTGGGATATCTAAAGGCTTCTCCTCCTAGATCTCTCTGAGGGTATCCATAAGGTCTCATGACAGGTTGTACAGGTCTTGATTGCCTATTGTAAGGATAGTTTTCCGTTCCATGATTTGTATACTTTTGTTCTATGTTGCAATATTGTAGAGGGCCTGGAATGGGTGGTCTATTGTAAGCATAAGCAGGTGGTGGGACTACACCCCTAGTGCACAAATGAGATGGATGATCTCCTCCACAATGCATACATCTTCGAAGCATGGGCACTCTCATTGGGTTGTCGGGGTAGTTCCTCTGTCCTTGAACGTTCAACTTCTTTGCGACTAAGTCAGCTATTTCCTCTACATTGTTCTTAGGGTTTGATGTGCTGCTGGCTGAATCTTCACTTTTGATACTACCTTGAGGTATTTTCAGATCCTTTGCTAGATTGTCTTCTAGGTCGATACATTCCTTCATACACTCTTGCAAAGTTTGAACTCTTTTAACATATACCAAAGATCTTAATGATTCATTCAATAATCCTTCCAAAAATAATGACACCATTTTGTTTTGAGTAGGCCTCTCTTCCACTGGGCATCTGTCCACATACTACTTGAATCTTCTTGCTGCCAATCTCACTGATTCTTTAGGAGCTTGCTTAAAGCTATGAATCAACGATGATGAGTTGTTTTTAATTCCAGACTTAGTGAATTCCTCAATCATTTCTTGATAGACTTGTTCCATGTTTTGAAAATTATTTGGATCTAATGGTTGGAACCAAGCTAAAGCTGTGTCTGTCAAAGTTAGACCAAAAGATTCATATTGGATCAAGAAATCTTCTACTTGTTCGGCTCTGATTACTTGCTTAAATTCAGCTATATGATTGTATGGTTCGCTAGAGCCATCATAGTGGTTTCTCATGCATTTGGTACCTTGAATTGGCCTTAATCTTCTTCCTCCTCTAGGCCGTCTAGGCATCACAGGGAAAACGGGTCTTCCAATGGGTATACCAGGTCCTCTTGCTATAGGTGGTCTAACAGGGGCAGGAATTCCATTCCTTGGGTCCAGAGGTGGTTGAGGCCTATAGTGGGGGTTATTTGCAGGCATAGCAAATTGTACGTGTGGTCTTACCGGAATATGTGTTTGTTGTGTTTGTCTTGATTGTTGGAATGAATTATTTTGAGAGGTTCCATGTGGGTTTTGTGAAGTAGTGGCTTGATCCCTCGGGGGAAACATTAGAATGTTCTGATATTTCAACCCAGCTCTCTCTGACTCTGTTAGGGACCAATACCTTCTCTGGTTTTTGTCCAGATATGTGATGATGGTGGGGAAGTCAGGATCTTGTAACTCATAGACAGTAACTGGATTAGGGGCTGCTTCCCATAATGAAGAGTGGGCTCTAAGGAGATTCTCCATTCCATTGATCAAATACACATCCATTAAGGACTCATCTTGGGGAACCAGGTCTCCTCTCCAAACCCTAACAACAGTAGATCTCCCTCTAGGTGTGGTCACTTGCACTTCATGTCCTTCTTCATTAAGGTTATGAGCAGTGTTTTCTTCCTAAAGCTCATTGATGTTTTCGGGGTGTTCTGTAACAACAACCTGGATGTCTCTCTTGTCCATATAAATTCCTCCTGCATACTTAACTGCTGGCCTAGGCACTATGTAAGCATCTGAAGCTTTCTTCACTCGGGCCACTGATCGGTTTAGTCCATCTAGGTATATGGGTATCTCATGTTGATTGGTGGTCACATATTCTAAAGATGTCCGATATTCTCCCTCAATAATTGACATCATGCCAATCATATGTACAGTGTTTTGCATATCCTCTGAAGCCATAGGAATTCCTCTGACTCACTAGAGGTTTCAGAATAATGTGAGCGGCTACTTAGTTCGGCTACGCTTCCCACTAAAGAGATCACACTTCTTCGGCTTCCTAGGGTTCTCCCAGATCTCAGGTTCGTCCACTTAAAAGCTCTGATCAGTCCTTGACAACCTCTAGCTTCTAGAGCTCTTCACTATGGGTCAGAATTCTAGAAAAAAATTGGTTGGGACGGGACTAACTGAGAGACCTCAAGTCACGATACTTGACCACAAAAAGTTCACGATAGTCGACCTTTGACTCAGATGATACACGATATCTCCCAGACACGATACACGATACTTCACGGGAGATGATATACGATACTTGAAGAAACACGATACTCGATACACGATACTTGGATAGGTATCGCGATCAGGAAAACACGATACCTGAGTTCACACGATACACGATACACGATACTTGAGTTTACACGATACACGATACACGATACACGATACTGGCTATGTATCGTGATCGAGAAAACACGATAGTCGATACTTGCTAGGTATCATGATGGGGAAAACACGATAGTCGATACTTGCTAGGTATCGCGATCGGGAAAACACGATACTCGATACTTGCTAGGTATCACGATCGAGAAAACATGATAGTCGATACTTGCTAGGTATCACGATCGGGAAAACACGATACTCGATACTTGCTAGGTATCGCGATCGGGAAAACACGATAGTCGATACTTGCTAGGTATCACGATACTCAACCACAGGAGATCACGATACCTAGGTATCGCGATACTCAACCGTGGGAGAACACGATACTTGGCACTTTTTTAGTTTTTTGCAAGTGTGTTTTGAATTTTGAATGATTATATGTGTTTATCAAGCTTCTCTACCCTCTCCTCACCAACTGTATCACAGAAATAGACTTCTCTCACCCCTAGAGGACTCTCGCGATACTTACCGCAGATCGTTTTCTCTGATATGTTTAATTTATGAGACACTGATGGGAGGATGATCAATGTGCTTACCTTGGGAACTCTCTCTCAGCTCTCAAACCCCTCTGACTCGTTCTGCAAAGCTCAAAAAGCCCAGATCTTCGCTCACGATACTCGACTGCAGCTTCTCACGATACTTATGCTAGAGACAAGTGACTAAAACAATGATATTTTTTGGGTTTTATACTCTTTGAAAAATTCTCCTACACTGAAAAAGAACAACAAGACAAAGGTTGAATGCTACTCTAACTTCCTAGCCTACTCCCTTACTCCTCCTACTCTACTCACTCCACTCACTTCCCTTGTCTAATAACTCACTACACACACTTCAAGAGTGAGAAGTAGTAAGTACGGGTGAATGTGACTTACAAAATAAGAGAAAATCACTACTCCTCCTCTCGCTTCAATGCAAAAAGCTACTTACCATCACACGAATGCCTCGGTTTGATTCGACACTCCCCGGCAACGGTGCCAAAAAACGTGTGTACCTAAGAACCAACTTAGGGACTTGTGGAGAAAGAGACTATACCTCAATCTCCCTCAAGTGCATATATGGGGATTCACGCTTTAATTATCAATCCGATGAGTATCAAAACCTAGCCGAGTGTATGAGGACATGCATTCAAATGAAGATCAATGCAAATGTGTTTCTCAAAGAGTGCAAACAAGGCAAAGGCTAATCCAAACAAGCTGCAACTGTCAGCCATGGTGTCGCGATACTTGGTGCAGCAGCCAACAGGAAATTGAGCTTTTCTCTCAGCTTTGAACTCCAAATATAGCAAATAGCATATGCGTTTCGAAGCTCTTGAGAAGATGCATCCAATGGTGGTATCACTCAATTCTGACACTTCTGTTTCAAGTTATGAGCAAAATACTGAGTCGCGGGAATGACCTTCCTACACTTCAGCACTTCCTACACTTCACACACACCTTAACCACAACAAACATATGCTTTCATGGATAGAAAACACCTCCTAACACTCTTTCCAAGCCACACACATGCATACAAGCTCACAAAGAAGAAGATACAGAGAGGAGAAGACACAAATTCGAAATTCTGTGCTCTTGATTCTCACAATGGCAAAAAGTCTTTACAAAGAGTCACAAATTGACTTATATACATGTGCCCTAAAAATGGTCCTTTCACACAAGAGACCGGCACTTTATTCACTAAAAGGCTAATGTACTACTAATTTACATGGGTAAGCTACTAATCTTCTGTGGGGATGCATCTAGAGGACTCCTCTAGTGCTTTTACATCGGAAATTATATTACAAAATGATTATGATACAAAAATATGGTGTCCAAATCAAAACAATTTTGGGGCCCGTCTTTTTCTCTGCCTTGTGCTCTCTTCGCTCTGCAACCACAGAGGCAATACCAATGGTCATTTAACCATTGTTATACTTGTTGAAAATCCATAGTCGGTATGCATGTCAAAAACTATCGACGTCGGTATGAGCATCGCTATAGGCACCAGTATACATGTCGATAATTTACTGGAAATTATCGACAATTATACTGATGTTCATACCGACACGCATACCGACGCCTATACCGTCGCAATGTTTTAACTGGACCCCAAAACAAAAATTTGACATTTTCTCGCATTTTGAACCAAAGTCTGCTACTGTCGAGTTTGCGTGTGCAAACAACATTCGGAGGATATTGTGTACACACATCTCTCTCTTTGTCTCTCTCTATCTCTCGCTCTCTCTTTTTCTCTATACACACCTCTCTATTTCTCTACATCTGAAATGTTGGTAAGTATTGCACATATAGTACCACCCTTTTCTCTTTCTTTGTGTTTTCCTTTTTCTAATTTCTCTTCTCTTTAGTTTTGCAAGAACTTTTTGGTGTCCCTTTTTTTGGAATTCAACTAAGGAAAACATTAAGTAGACCTTGACAACAACGGTCCAAACAATTACATCAATTTAAGTGATTGTTTTTTTTTTTCCATTGACATAGAGTGAGAGAGAGAGAGAGAGAGATGAAAGAAAGAGAGAGATCTAGAGAAACATAAAGACAGAGAGAGAGAGAGAAAGAGAGAGAGAGAGATGAACGAAAGAGAGAGATCTAGAGAAACATAAAGAGAGAGAGAGAGAGACATATGCATACACATACACACTCACATATGTATACACTCACATATGTATACACACACATATGTGCATACACACATGCATATGCATACATACATACACACACATATGCATTTATAGAGACACATACATACATACACACATGCATATTACATACACATGCACATATAAATACACACTCACATATGTATACACATACATATGTGCATACACACATGCATATGCATACATACATACACACATATGCATGTACACACACATACATACATATACACATGCACATTACATACACACGCACATGCATACATACATACATAGACATATGCATAAACACATAAACACACACACACACACATGTATACATACACACATGCATATGCATACATACATACACACACATATGCATAAAGACATAACACACACATATGTATACATACACACATGCATATGCATACATACACACACATTTTCATGTACACACACACACATACATACATACACACATGCATATGCATACATACACATACACACACATTTGCATGTACACACACACATACATACATACATACACACATGCATATGCATACATACATACACACACATGTCTAGATACACACATATACATACATACATACACACACATATGCTTACATACATGTACACACACACATACATACATACACACATGCATATGCATACATACATACAAACATATGCATAGATACACACATATACATACATACACACACACATACATACATACAAACATGCATATGCATACATGCATACACACACATTTGCATGTACACACACACATACATACATACACACATGCATATGCTTACATACATACACACACATGTATAGATACACACATATACATACATACACACACACATATTCATACATACATGTATACACACACGTACATACATACACACATACATATGCATACATACATACATACACATGCATAGATACACACATATACATACATACACACACACATACATACATTTTCATATGCATACATACATACATACACACAAATTTGAATGTACACACACACAAACATAAATACACACATGCATATGCATACATACATACACACACATGTATAGACACATACATATACATACACACATACACACACATATCCATACATACATGTACACACACATACATACATACACACATGCATATGCATACATACATAGCTTTCACAAAAGGAACAAATATTTTGCATGGAAGTGCTCTCACACTAGTGAAGTATTTCAATGGTGATGCACCACAGTGCCGCTCTCCTTCTTCAGAGCTCCATGATGATATCATCGGAGTAGAAAACTCAACTCCTAGGGATGCACATGGTACTCTACACAGAGGCTACATAATATGTAGAAAAACATAGTACACAGGGAGCACGAACACAAACTTCTTCGGTGTTGCAAATGCGGTCAAAGTTACAGTCTATGAGTGACTAGGCCACTATATGTTTTATTAAAGAACATATACAAAGAAGTGTCTAGTGGCCATTTGACGTTTGACATGGACACTAATGATAACAAAAACATGGAGGTGGTTCTTGAAGATAATATTCCACCTGATTGGACCGAAGAAGCACTGGAAAAAGATTAAAGTACGTTCGGTAACACAATTTCTATTCATTGTTTTTTTTGCATGCAAGGTAATATTAATGGTAAAGTTGTTAATATTTTACATCATGATGGTAGTTCACATGATTTTATTTCTCATACACTAGTGCACGATCTCCAATTAAACCAACTTCCTTCTATGTATAAAGTTAAAGCTTCATTTCAAGGACATAGATATAATGTTAAAAGTGAAGTGTATAACGTTCAGATTTGTATATGTTCATACATAGATGAACACACATTCTTAATTGCTCCTTTGTAGTCCGATGCTATTATACTTGGTATGCCTTTTTTTAATCATTATAATCCATGCACTGACTATCAAACACACACTCAATCAGCTTTAAGTTTGACAATCAAGATATTTGTTTGTTTGCAATGCATGATTTCCAACCATTTCTATTAATTAGTCATAATCAAGTCAAACCTGCATTTAAGAAAGGCTAGAATTTGTTTATTGTTTTTGTCAATAACATAGTTGATGATACACATACACTTACTAATGCACATAAATCATTTGTGGATTCCTATAAAGATTGTTTTATGGCTTATTTTCCTTCTAAACTATCACCTTCTAGGGAATCTCTTGACCATAATATAGACTTAATTCCTAGTAGTTCTCCTCCCTATAAAGCACATCAACACAAAATAGCTAAATCAAGTTAAGGATTTACTCCACAAAGGACTTATAAGGCCTAGTTCTTTTCCCTTTCGAGCACCTGTTCTTTTACTAGAGAAGAAGAACAAGACTTAGAAGATGTGCATTGATTTTAGAGCGCTCAATAAGATCATAATTAAAAACAGATCTCCTATTCTTAAGATAGATAACTTGCTAGATAAACTTTGTGGAGCTCGTGGTTTTAGCAAAATTAATCTTAAATCTGGTTATCATCAGATACGCATGACACAAAATGACATTTATAAGACTACCTTTAGAACTCAAATTGATTACTTTGAATTCATGGTAATGCCTTTTGGACTCACCAATGCACGTGCTACATTTGCACATATGATGAATAACATTTTCCTTGATTACCAAGCTTTCGTTCTTGTTTTCTTTGATGACATACTTGCCTATAGTGAAACTGATAGTGACCATGAAAATCATTTAGCAACTGTCTTTTATTTATGATGCAAAAACAAAATTTATGCTTGTTGGAGTTAGACGTCTGCGGAAGCACGCGAACAACACAAGGAAGAAGAAGAAGCTTGGAGTACAAACACACAATTCTGAATGTATTACTAGAGAATGTACAAAGATAAGTAGCCCATTAGGGCAATAGGCGTATATATAAGCCGAGGGAAAAGAACCTCCTAAAGAGGGAAAAAAGTGCCCCGACAGTCCTAGTGTGTTCACACACATCACTACCTAAATATATGAACAAATCCCCCCTGGGAGTGATGCGGTGAACAAGGAGCTGGCACTCATGTATAAGGAAGTGCCAAGCTATGTGGAAATCACTCCACAAAAGGAAGTAAGCCCAAAGCTTTGCAGAAAGCTTCAAACTTCTCCCTAGGTAGAGCCTTCGTGAAAAGGTCTGCTATGTTCTCCTGCGTGAGCACATATGCCAAGCTGATCTCCCGAGCAGAGAACCTCTCCCTGACATAGTGATAATGCACCTCAATGTGCTTAGTGCGAGCATGGAACACAAGGTTCCTCGCAACTGCCAATGCGCTCTGACTGTCAGTGAAGATGGTAGTGGCAGAAGACTGGCCAACACCCAAATCAGCCATAAGGCGTCTGAGCCACACATACTAAACAATCGCTGTGAAAGCTGCCCTATACTCAGCCTCACAACTGGAAGTGGCCACAATAGGCTGCTTCTTGCTCAACCAAGATATACATGAGCTACCAAGCATGAAGCAAAAACCACTGGTGGACACACGAGTGTCATAGCAACCAGCCCAATCTGAGTCAGAGAAAGCATGCAAATCTAGCGGTAGTGATCCCCCCTTGGGATAAAACAACCCAAGTAGCCGAGTACCACTCAAGTAGTGAAAGATGCGCTTAACCACCTTCCAATGCGTGACTCCTGGGCAATGCATAAACCTGCTCATCTGTAAGACAACATACTGAATATCTGGCCTAGTAACGCATAAGTAAATCAAGCATCCAACAGCCTGCTGATAGAGAACAACATCAAATGCATCTCGAGCATCATGAAGACTCAAGTGTAAACCTGTCTCCATAGGAGTGGCAATAGGCTTATAGTCTTCAAGGACAAAACGCTGCAATAATGTGTCAATATATTTCGTTTGACACAAAGCCATTCCACCATCAACTTGCATAAACTGAATGCCCAAATAGTGATGCAAATGCCCCAAATCAGACATCTCAAATGAGGCATGCAAATCAGTCATGAAATCAGCAATATGCTTCTCAATAGGACCAGTGAGCAGCATGTCGTCAACATAGACAACAAATGATCAGAAGCACATCATTAGCACGCTTAACATATAAGGTGCATTCAGTTGGACTGTTCTCAAAACCATGTGCAACCAGATAGGCATGTATCTTCTCATACCAAGCACGTGGTGCTTGCTTTAAACCATATAATGCTTTCTTTAACCTACACAACCGGTTTTCATGCCCTTTCTGTACAAAGCCACGGGGCTGAAAAACATACACTTCTTCATGCAAGTCACCATTCAAAAATTAATGTCCAACTGATGTACATTCCAACCATGATGGGCTGCAAGTGCACAAATGCTCCGAATAGTAGTCATACGACATGTAGGTGCAAAGGTCTCATCAAAATCAATGCCTCTTTCTTGCGCATAACCCTTTGCAACAAGCCTAGCCTTATACCTGTCAATTGTACCATCAGGTTTACGCTTCAGCTTGTATACCCACTTAGTGCCAATGGCCTTCTTGCCAGGAGGCAAGTCACATAAAGACCATGTACCATTCTTCATTATAGCATCATATTCAGATTGCATAGCAGCCATCCAATTTTTTGATTCTGTGCTTCATCAAAAGAAACAGCCTCATTCTCATCACAGAGACTAGACGCAGCCATAGCATAGCAATCTGATGCAAAGGAGGCACTATGAGATCCTGAATGAGTACGATATGACAAAGGTGCATCTAATTTTCTATCACGCAAAGTCTGCACCAGCCATTTTGGCATAGTTTTTGCCTGCTCAATATCAGCTCTCTCATCAACAAGTGCATCATGTAAATCTGCATCATAAACAGGATGATCTGCATCATCATATGAAACCTGCAAAGGCTGAGAAATTGCCTCATTAGGACCAGCACTAGACTGTCCACCTGAAAAAGAGGCATCAACGTATCATACATGTCTTTGGAGCTAACAGATGTGTCCTTAGTACATGAAAGCAATGGCTGAATAGCATCTTCCACAAAGACAACATCACTGCTAACCAGAATGTGTTTAGTCTGTGGATGATAGAGACGATAGCCTTTACTTTTAGAACTGTACCCAACAAAAATACATTTTACTGCCTTATCATCCAATTTTCTGCGATGTTGTTCAGGCACTAGTGCATATGCCAAACAACCAAAAACACGCAGATGAGCAACAGATGGCTTGCGGTCATGCCATGCCTCAAATGAGTGATAGACTGCAGCGCTTTAGTGGGACACCTGTTCAGTACATATGCTGCACACATGACAGCCTCAAGCCAGAAATTATGAGGTAAATCCTGACTCTTGACCATACACCTCGCCATCTCCATGAGTGACATGTTCGTCCGTTCAGCAACTCCATTCTGTTGAGGTGTATACGGCACTGTACACTGGTGTTTTATCCCACGTTGAGCCAGAAATGCATTAAAATCAGAAGACATATATTCCCCCCCTCGATCAGAACGGAGGGTGCCCATTTTACATGCTGACAAATTTTCATCCAAAACCAAAAACTGTTTGAAGCACAAAAACACTTCGGACTTTGCCTTCAATGGATATACCCATGCATGCTTGGAAAAATCATCAATGAAATTCACGAAGTAAAGATAGTTTCCAAAAGAAGGTGTCTGCATAGGACCACAGACATCACTATGTACAAGCTGCAATTTCTGTGTAGCCCGAACTGAACCATCGTTTGGAAAGGAGGAACGCTGCATTTTGCCCAAAATATAGCCTTCACATACATGTTTTCCACGTGCCTCAAGCTTGGGCAAAGAAGACACCATATCAGATTTCTACAAGCGTAGCAAACTAGCAAAATTCAGATGACCAAAGCATGCATGCCAAAGCTTTGCATCTGACATAGCCTGAGAACCATGAACTGCACATGCCGAATCATTCATAGATCTTTCATATTCTATGAGCTTATACAGCCCACGGCATAAAATGCCAGAAGCAATAATAACATCGCCATTTGACAGATCATGAACCATACACCTGTCATCAACAAATTTCACAACCAAGCCAATCTTGGCTAATGCAGAAGCTGATAACAGGTTCTTTTTTATCCCTAGCACAAATAAAGCATCTGACAAAGTGAAAGAACTACCATCAGCAGTAGTCAAAATGATCTTACGAACTCCCATAACAGGATAAGAGGAGTTGTTGGCGCATGTAACAGTATTCTCTGTAGGGGCACGCTCCAGTGAAGAGAAGAAACTGCGCTGCGAGGTAATATGTTTGGTCGCCCCACTGTCAAAATACCAAACATCTGAGTCTACTGCAGACATGCACTGCTCATGAGAAGATGGGTCAAAACTGCAAACAATAGTAAACGCCCATTCTTCTTCCTGCACAAGATTTGCAGACTCTGTTTTTGGTGTAGAGGCCTCTGCAACAACCATTCCAGCCTCTTTCTTCTTTGCCTCTTTAGCAGCTAGTTTTGGACAGTTCTTTATGATATGATCATTCCCTTTACAGAACTTACAAAACAATTTCTGCTTTTCTGATTTCTTCTTATCTTTATCCTGGTTGTTCGAATGTGCAGCATTTGCAGATTTTTGCTTACTAGTAGAAGAGCTCCATTTTCCTTTGCCCTTCTGACTAGCAAGGAAAGCTTGATCTACAACATGCATAATGGACCTGTTCTGCCTAGACTGATCTTCCTGCAATAGAACAGAAACTAACTCCTCAAATGATAAGGCATTCAGATTGCCTTTCATCATCAACCGAAGAGTAGAAGCAAAACTCTGATACGAATCAGGAAGACCATTCAGAATGGTCTGCACAAGTGAGCTATCTGGTATAACTTCATCAGCAAAAATCAACTTTTCCTTCAAATCTTTTATCTTCGTTAGGAAATTGTCCATAGAATCACCTTCATTCATGTGCTCACTCTCCAACTGTTTTCGGAGGTAAGCAACACGAGCCTCATTCCTAGCTTGGTACAATGTGGTAAGTGTATCCCAAGCATCCCTAGCTGTTCTGCAAGAGCGAATATGAGGAATAATGGCACGTTTGACAGACAAAGCTATCAATGCATGTGCCTGGGCATCTTTGCCATCCCAACGAATTTGCTCTGCAGTAGGTTGAACAGAAACAGCAGCACGAACAGGAATCTATGGAATATCATCTTCAACACCATCTTCATCAGCTCCAGCACCTGTATTTGCAGTACCCGTCGTTACAGGTGTAAGAGGACGTCTTTCAACACCCTACATATTGTTCCACAATCCTTTTGCAACCAAAACATGTCACATCATATAAGCCCATAATGGGAATTTGGTACCATCCAACTTATCCTCAACAGCCAACATATGGAATACATCACTGCTTTCAGCCATGGCCGGTGACTAAAATACCTTGATGCAAAAAATTGATTGTATCTCAAAAAGTTGAACAGAACTACCCAGACGAGTTCTGCTAGACTTGTAGCAGACTTCGAGACGCTTAAACTGGCGAACAGAAACTGGTATATACCTTTGGCACAAAAAGATGAAATAACCTGCACAAGCACTGGGATAGTGCGTTTGGAGGCCGAAACGAGCTCAGATCGCGATTTCGACAGCACACAGCGAAGCTGTTTTCATCTCGGAAACACCCTGAGTATGCTCACCAAAATTCGTACAATTCTAAGATTGCAAACGGAGCAGTGTCAACGGCACCCTAGATGAAGCGACGACCTGCTCTGATACCAATTGTTGGAGTTAGACATCTGTGGAAGCACGCGAACAGCACAAGGAAGAAGAAGAAGCTTGGAGTACAAACACACAATTCTGAATGTATTACTAGAGAATGTACAAAGATAAGTAGCCCATTAGGGCAATAGGCGTATATATAAGCCGAGGGAAAAAAACCTCCTAAAGAGGGAAAAAAGTGCCCCGGCGGTCCTAGTGTGTTCACACACATCACTACCTAAATATATCAACAATGCTAACCCTGAAAAGAGTTATTTCTTCCAAAAAGAATTAGAGCATTAAGACATATTGTTTCTAGTCAAGGTGCTCATCTAGATCCAAAGAAAATTAAAGTGATTGAAGAATGGCTTTTACCTCAATGTGTGAATGATGTGCGCTCTTTTCTAGAGTTATCTGGTTTCTATCAAAATTTTGTAAAAGTTTTTTCTTATTTAGCACTTCCACTCACATTATTATTCAAGAAAAAGTTAAAATTTATGTGTGGATTAGCACAACAACAGTTTTTTGAAAAAATCAAACATGCACTTGTTTAGCAATTACCAGATTTTCCACAACCTTTCCATGTAGTTACATATGCGAGTGATTTAGCTATAGGTGTTGTATTAATGCAAAATAATGATCCCATTGCATTTGAAAGTAGAAAACTTAAACCTTCTAAAAAGAACTATAGAACATATGATAAGGAAAATTTGACTGTTATGCATGCTTTAAAAGTTTGGAAATAGTACCTCATGGGTACTGAAGTTCTAGTCAAAATAGACCAACCAAATATTAAGCATTTATTAGATGA
The DNA here is from genome assembly GCA_020310875.1 of Ceratopteris richardii. NCBI lineage: Eukaryota > Viridiplantae > Streptophyta > Polypodiopsida > Polypodiales > Pteridaceae > Ceratopteris > Ceratopteris richardii. The sequence goes on along the minus strand of CM035409.1, from coordinate 106,643,729 downwards.
ACATTTGATTTTTGACATACACATCAAATGAGCTTTATTCATACAAAATTGTCAGCCTATGATTCAATATCAACCTGGCAAAGCTAATGTTGTAGCTGATGCCCTTAGTTGTTTCCCATCCCCACAAAGAAATAGTGTTGCATCTGATTTGTATTTTTCACAAACATAGAATGCTTTCAATAATTCTACAACATTTAATGAGGATCACTAAAGGTTTCGTAATGAATTCTTATATTTCCAACAGAAGTTAAGCATCACAAAAGCTTTTAAAGAATTTGTTATGAAAAAGATGCATGAACCACAATATATGGGTCACAGGGGCATACAAAGTACTATTTCAACGTGTAAAGAATTTTTGTTTTGTCCAAATATTGAAAAGGATATTCCACAATATGTTTCCCATTGCATTGTGTTTCAACATGTGAAACGAAATCATGGTAAAGCATTTGAATTATTAATGCCACGTCCCATACCTAATGGGCCATGGAAACAAATTTCTATGGATTTTATTACTGGTCTTCCTACAACTTTATCTCATAATGATATGATTTGGATAACTGTTGATAGGTTTAGTAAACAAGCATATTTCATTCCTTGTAAAAAGAATCTTTTGCACCTCAAGCTTCTCATTCTTTCAAATGGAGGTGTTCCTTTTTGTAATCGCTTTTGGGTTGCAATATTTCAAAATTTAGGCTCCAAACAGACATTAGCTCCTCATTTCATCCTGAAAGTAATGGGAAAAGTGAAGCTAAGAATAGTACTATTTAGATTTATTATGTTGTTATGCTTTAGATCATCCAAGCAATTGGGATGAGAAACTTCCTTTACTATATTTTGCATATAATAACACCACTCATACCACTACTGGATGTGCATTGTATGAAATTTTTTATGGTAAAAAGCTTCCCACTCCCATGTCTATCACTCAAATTGATATACCTATGGCTGATTCCTTTGCACGAGATCATATTTCTAGACTTCATGAGGTTCATGAGCACATTATAAAGAGTCAAGAACATTAAATGCGTAATGTTAATAAGAAACAAGTGGTGAAATAATTTAATGAAGATGATTTTGTATGGTTACGAATAAGCAAAATATGTTTGAAAAATATTTCATAACATCCTAGGGTTAGAATTGCACCACATTATTATGGACCTTTCCTTACTATTCAAAAAATTAATTAGAATGCATTTAGATTAAATATAACTTCTCATTGGAATACAGATAATTCTTTTCACATTAGATTAATAATACAATTTAAAGGAGCATTACCACTCACTTCTATTTTAGATGATCCTCCTTTCCTAAAGGAGGTTGCTAAAATTTTAATTAAACTACTTGATTATGATGTTACTACTACACACATTGGTAAGCAATATCATAAATATTTAGTCAATTCCATGCATGTGTTTTTACAGGGAACATGCTTATGATTGTTAAGTTATGGGACATGTGGCTGGCCATGCATGTTTGTTTTACTCTTATCAACTGAGGTGAGTTGCTTATAAGGCATGTTACACTTTATGGAATAATGGGATGTTATATGGATTTTACTATCCTGAGGCTTTTAATGTAATTTGTGTGTTGATTTAGCAAGTGAAGACTCATGAGGGTGTGAACACATGTGGACTTATTTAGATATTGTTGAAGATATTTAGAAGATAGTATTTTAGTTATTTTTTGTAAAAACAATAGATCGCATTAGAAAGTGTTGTTTTTGTAAAAATAGTAGATTGCTTGAAAAGCGATAATTTTGTAAATAAAGTAGATTTGAATAAATCCACACTTTCTGAAGCGCCATCCTCAAGTATCTTCTATTCAGGACGTAATGAAAAATACCTATAAATACACATGCTCTGATAGATTCTTCCATCAGAGTATGTGGGGGGATATTGTACCCAATCTACTATCTAGTCTCCTGTATCTCTCTATTCTATTTATGCTTTTGTGAAATTTTGTTTCTATACTTTCTCTGCATATGTGTGTCTTGGGGATCCGATCAATAATATGTGTGTGTATGTATGTATGCATATGCATGTGTGTATGTATGTATGCATATGCATGTGTGTATGTATGT